>JAVYIG010010370.1:0-69751 GCA_035222895.1 Strongylocentrotus droebachiensis
CTATATTTACAAGTAGCTTGGTATTAAAACGTGAGCGAAAGAAATTTTCAACTAGATATTTTTTTTTGCAAGAAATACCAGTTTGTCTTAATATTGTGACGATTTTGACACGGTTTCATATTAATTTATATTGGAATTTATCTGTGTCCTTAGAAAAATTATACAATGCTGAAGATTTTTGTACGTACATGTATTGCATACTTTATATTTATGTTTTGTTTACCGGTATATGTATGTTGATAGTTATTCAAAGCTAATGTATGTACATATATGTGGTTGACATTGATACACATGATTAGTATGTGCACGCATAACTTTATTGTTACACTGCATACTCAATGGATGTGCAACTCAGAATAAGAAGAGAAAGGTTAATGACATAGTATCTCATGAAATGCTGTTAATGAAGAAAAGCTGAAAACGTAAAATAATAACTACATGCATTTATTATGTGTCAAATGTGCAAGTTATGATAATGTTCAGTACTGTTATCAATATTATACAAATTGAATATGATGATGCTTTTGTCCTTGTGTGGATACTTTTTGTCATTCAGTCAAAATTATTTACGGTCTGCGATGTTGCAGGGGGGGGGGGGGGGGAGGGGGTTGAATTAGGCAAGAAAGGAAGATTGAGATAGAGAGATAGAGATTAAAGAAACAATGAGTGAGATAGAGAGAGAGAGAGAGAGAGAGAGAGAGCAAAAGACAGAGTGAATGTATAGAGAGAAAAAATCAGAGAGAGAGAGTCAAGGAGGGGGGGAGGGGGTGACATGAGAGTAAAATGTGGGTGAAGGAAACTTTGGAAAAGAAGATCAGAGAGTCAAGGAAAAGAAAATGTGATGAGCATATACACGTATCAACACAAAGCAATGGTGATAGTTTAAAATAATATAATCATCCTAATATTAATAAAAATTACTTCACTAATTATAATTAAATCAAGATCTATATAATTTATCATAAATATCACTTTCATGTTCATATCAATATATCATCTTTATTGTTAGTATTATCATTGTTATCATGCTTATTATAGTTATTATTTATGTTATTATTAAATTAGATCAGTATCATCATAATCATGATTGTTGGTCTAATTATATTCATTAAGTAAAAAAAAATAAAAAAATTGCAGCAACCCCCCTCCCCCCCCCCCCAAAAAAAAAAAAAAAAATCCCTCGCATAGGATGTAAAGCTAAGCTAAGTTCACACTTAATTCTTTAATCATGTGAATAACAAAGTTCAACATCCTGCACATCACAATATTCACCTCGAAAAAAAAAGGAACAGTAGATCGATATCCACACGCATTGGGCTTATTTTCTCTATTTGGACTCAAGAGGGCGACAAACAAAGCTATGATTAATCTAAAGTATGATTACTAATTAATGTGCAACTTTCACGCTTGACGAGTTTGTGTGGTTATTGTTCTTATTTTTGTCCATCATTGTGCAAAAATACAGGTAGTTGCCGCTCGGTGGTCACAAGAACCACAAACTAGAGCACTTTTTGATGTATGCATCCCAGTCTATTAGTTGACCAGCCCACCTATACTTGTTCCAAACAAGTATTATATGTCTAGTTTATTATTTATTTTTCTTATTTCGACCCACTTTTTGTTAGCAAAATAACTTGAAAATGGCTAAATCAAATAACTTGAAATTTGGCACACATATGTATAGGCATATGGAGAAAACACGGTAAGGTTTTAAACCTTGACATTGACTGATGACGTCATCTAGGCGCCATTTTGTGAAATTTTCTGAAAATTTACTCATGATCATATTTTCATAACGGTAAGTTATTTCTCATTCATATTTATCAAGATCAAGGTCAATATCAGTCCGGTAAATTTCATGTCAAAAAGCGCGCGCGTGCGCGTACGTCCACGCGTCAGTGCGCGCGCAAATTTTGTAAATGCTCAAAATCGTCTCAAATTTTGTTTGCATACGTTTCAGGTAATTTTAAGCATTTTATAAAAAATCGCGCGTATGAGCATGCGCGCGCGTTTTCGCGCGTAACACCATTAAAAAACATAGAATCGCCATTTTTTTTTCTTTCATGATATTTCTCATATTTTTTCAAGGAATTTGATACCATGTTTATCTCTTTATGACCATTATTAACAAGATGAGCGTAAATTCAAGATAAATGTCAGTGCGCGCGAGGTCTTTTAATACATAGCATATATGGGCAAAAACATGCCTATACAAAATCCGTTATAGCTCTTTGGAATGCACCGGGATCCTCAATTTTTTTTCATATTAAGATAGAGTATGAGTCGGAAATATGATTCCATGTCTCATTTGGCCATTAAGTGTATCGTGACATCATCACAATGGCCTTGGAACTCAAAATACGAATTTGCATATTATGACGTCAGCATATTTATGTAAAATTGATTGTATCTCTGTAAATATTGATCAATTTTCTTCAAAATTTCGATATGTTGTAGCTAAGACAATTCTCTACAAGCGCAGTAATAACCATTTTTCATTTTGATGACGTCATCATAGTGAAAATTTTGATTAAAGGCCTCATGTCAAAAACTTCATAATTTGCGTGTTATGCCTATAGAAGGTGAATTTAGTTCACGTTATGAATCTACATGATATTGTCTTTTAAGAATTTGTAAGCAGTATGTCGCTTATTTTTGCTCTATTTTGTCTCAAATGTTAGTTGACCAGCCCACCTATACTTGTTCCAAACAAGTATTATATGTCTAGTTATTTATTATTTATTTATTATTTATTTTTCTTATTTCGACCCACTTTTTGTTAGCAAAATAACTTGAAAATGGCTAAATCAAATAACTTGAAATTTGGCACACATATGTATAGGCATATGGAGAAAACACGGTAAGGTTTTAAACCTTGACCTTGACTGATGACGTCATCTAGGCGCCATTTTGTGAAATTTTCTGAAAATTTACTCATGATCATATTTTCAAAACGGTAAGTTATTTCTCATTCATATTTATCATGATCAAGGTCAATATCAGTCCGGTCAATTTCATGTCAAAAAACGCGCGCGTGCGCGTACATCCGCGCGTCAGTGCGCGCGCAAAATTTCAAAATGCTCAAAAACGTCTCAAATTTATTTTGCATACGTTTCAGGTCATTTTAAGCATTTTATAACAAAACGCGCACACGCACATGCGCGCGCGTTTTCGCGCGTAACACCATTACAAAACATAGAATCGCCATTTTTTTTTCTTTTATGATATGTCTCATATTTTTTCAAGGAATTTGATACCATGTTTATCTCTTTATGACCATTATTAACAAGATGAGCGTCAATTCAAGATAAATGTCAGTGCGCGCGAGCTCTTTTAATACATAGCATATATAGGCAAAAACATGCCTATACAAAATCGATTATAGCTCTTTGGAATGCACCGGGATCCTCAATTTTTTTTCATATTTAGATAGAGTATGAGTCAGAGATATGATTCCATGTCTAATTTGACCATTAAGTGTATCGTGACATCATTACAATGGCCTTGGAACTCAAAATACGAATTTGCATATTATGACGTCAGCATATTTATGTCAAATTGATCGTATCTCTGTAAATATTGATCAATTTTCTTCAAAATTTCGATATGTTGTAGCTAAGACAATTCTCTACAAGCAAAGTAATAACCATTTTTCATTTTGATGACGTCATCATAGTGAAAATTTTGATTAAAGGCCTCATGTCAAAAACTTCATAATTTGCGTGTTATGCCTATAGAAGGTGAATTTAGTTCACGTTATGAATCTACATGATATTGTTTTTTATGAATTTGTAAGCAGTATGTCGCTTATTTTTGCTCTATTTTGTCTCAAATTTTAGTTGACCAGCCCACCTATACTTGTTCCAAACAAGTATTATATGTCTAGTCAGGTGGGCTGTATCTAATACAGACCACCTTATATTTTTGTTAAAATCGCCTTTATTATCAGGTGGGCTGTATCTAATACAGACCACCTTATATTTTTGTTAAAATCGCCTTTATTATTTATTTATCAGGTGGGCTGTATCTAATACAGACCACCTTATATTTTTGTTAAAATCGCCTTTATTATCAGGTGGGCTGTATCTAATACAGACCACCTTATATTTTTGTTAAAATCGCCTTTATTTATTATTTATTTATTTATTTTTCTTAATTCTACCCACTTTTTTGTTAACAAGATATCTTGAAAATGGTTCAATCAAATGCTTTGATATTTGGCACACATATGTATAGGCATATGGACAAAACACAGTAAGGTTTTCAACCTTGACCTTGACTGATGACGTCATCTAGGCGCCATTTTGTGAAATTTTCTGAAAATAAACTCATGATCATATCTTCATAACCAAAAGGTATTTCTCATTCATATTTATTATGATGAAGGTCATTATCAGTCCAGTCAATTTCAGGTCAAAAAACGCGCGCGTGCGCGTACGTCCGCGCGTCAATGCGCGCGCAAAATTTTTAAATGCTCAAAATCATCTAAAAATTATTTTGCATACGTTTCAGGTCATTTTAAGCATTTTATAAAAAATCGCGCGTACGAGCATGCGCGCTCGTTTTCGCGCGTAACACCATTAAAAAACATAGAATCGCCATTTTTTTTTCTTTCATGATATTTCTCATATTTTTTCAAGGAATTTGATACCATGTTTATCTCTTTATGACCATTATTAACAAGATGAGCGTAAATTCAAGATAAATGTCAGTGCGCGCGAGCTCTTGTAATACATAACATACATGGGCAAAAAAATGCCTATACACAATCCATTATAGCTCTTTGGGATGCACCTGGACCCCAATTCTGTTTTAATATTTGAAAAGAGTATGAGTCAGAAATATGATTTCATGTCTCATTTGGCCATTAAGTGTATCGTGACATCATCTTAATGGCCTTGGAACTCAAAATACAAATTTGCATATTATCACGTCAGCATATTTATGTAAAATTGATTGTATCTCTGTAAATATTGATCGATTTTCTTCTCAATTTCGATATGTTGTAGCTAAGACAATTCTCTACAAACTCATTGAACACCATTTTTCATTTTGATGACGTCATCATAGTAAAAATTTCGATTAAAGGCCTCATGTCAGAAATTTCATAATTTGTGTGTTATCCCTATAGAAGGTGAATTTCGTTCACGTCATGAAACTACATGATATTGCTTTTTAAGAATTTTTAAGCAGTATCTCGCTTATTTTTGTTCTATTTTGTCTCGAATTTCAGTTGACCAGCCCACCTATACTTGTTCCAAACAAGTATTATATGTCTAGTTTATTTATTATTTATTTATTTTTCTTAATTCTCGCCACTTTTTTGTTAGCAAGATAACTTGAAAATGGTTGAATGAAATACCTTGAAATTTGGCACACATATGTATAGGCATATGGAGAAAACACAGTAAGGTTTTCAACCTTGACCTTGACTGATGACGTCATCTAGGCGCCATTTTGTGAAAATTGACTCATGATCATATCTTCATAACCAAAAGGCATTTCTCATTCATATTTGGCATGATTAAGGTCAATATCTGTCCGGTCAATTTCAGGTAAAAAAACGCGCGCGTGCGCGTACGTCCGCGCATCAGTGCGCGCGCAAAATTTCAAAATGCTCAAAATCGTCTCAAATTTATTTTGCATACGTTTCAGGTCATTCTAAGCATTTTATAAAAAATCGCGCGTACGAGCATGCGCGCGCGTTTTCGCGCGTAACACCATTAAAAAACATAGAATCGCCATTTTTTTTTTCTTTCATGATATTTCTCATATTTTTTCAAGGAATTTGATTCCATGTTTATCTCTTTATGACCATTATTAACAAGATGAGCGTAAATTCAAGATAAATGTCAGTGCGCGCGAGGTCTTTTAATACATAGCATATATGGGCAAAAACATGCCTATACAAAATCCGTTATAGCTCTTTGGAATGCACCGGGATCCTCAATTTTTTTTCATATTAAGATAGAGTATGAGTCGGAAATATGATTCCATGTCTCATTTGGCCATTAAGTGTATCGTGACATCATCACAATGGCCTTGGAACTCAAAATACGAATTTGCATATTATGACGTCAGCATATTTATGTAAAATTGATTGTATCTCTGTAAATATTGATCAATTTTCTTCAAAATTTTGATATGTTGTAGCTAAGACAATTCTCTACAAGCGCAGTAATAACCATTTTTCATTTTGATGACGTCATCATAGTGAAAATTTTGATTAAAGGCCTCATGTCAAAAACTACATAATTTGCGTGTTATGCCTATAGAAGGTGAATTTAGTTCACGTTATGAATCTACATGATATTGTTTTTTAAGAATTTGTAAGCAGTATGTCGCTTATTTTTGCTCTATTTTGTCTCAAATGTTAGTTGACCAGCCCACCTATACTTGTTCCAAACAAGTATTATATGTCTAGTTATTATTTATTTATTTTTCTTAATTATAGCCACTTTTTTGTTAGCAAAATAGCTTGAAAATGGTTGAATGAAATACCTTGAAATTTGGCACACATATGTATAGGCATATGGAGAAAACACAGTAAGGTTTTCAACCTTGACCTTGACTGATGACGTCATCTAGGCGCCATTTTGTGAAATTTTCTGAAAATAAACTCATGATCATATCTTTCTAACCAAAAGGTATTTCTCATTCATATTTATTATGATCAAGGTCAATATCAGTCCAGTCAATTGCAGGTCAAAAAACGCGCGCGTGCGCGTACGTCCGCGCGTCAATGCGCGCGCAAAATTTTTAAATGCTCAAAATCGTCTCAAATTTATTTTGCATACGTTTCAGGTCATTTTAAGCATTTTATAAAAAATCGCGCGTAAGAGCATGCGCGCGCGTTTTCGCGCGTAACACCATTAAAAAACATAGAATCGCCATTTTTTTTTCTTTCATGATATTTCTCATATTTTTTCAAGGAATTTGATTCCATGTTTATCTCTTTATGACTATTATTAACAAGATGAGCGTAAATTCAAGATAAATGTCAGTGCGCGCGAGGTCTTTTAATACATAGCATATATGGGCAAAAACATGCCTATACAAAATCCGTTATAGCTCTTTGGAATGCACCGGGATCCTCAATTTTTTTTCATATTAAGATAGAGTATGAGTCGGAAATATGATTCCATGTCTCATTTGGCCATTAAGTGTATCGTGACATCATCACAATGGCCTTGGAACTCAAAATACGAATTTGCATATTATGACGTCAGCATATTTATGTAAAATTGATTGTATCTCTGTAAATATTGATCAATTTTCTTTAAAATTTCGATATGTTGTAGCTAAGACAATTCTCTACAAGCGCAGTAATAACCATTTTTCATTTTGATGACGTCATCATAGTGAAAATTTTGATTAAAGGCCTCATGTCAAAAACTTCATAATTTGCGTGTTATGCCTATAGAAGGTGAATTTAGTTCACGTTATGAATCTACATGATATTGTTTTTTAAGAATTTGTAAGCAGTATGTCGCTTATTTTTGCTCTATTTTGTCTCAAGTTTTAGTTGACCAGCCCACCTATACTTGTTCCAAACAAGTATTATATGTCTAGTTTATTTTTCTTAATTCTCGCCACTTTTTTGTTAGCAAGATAACTTGAAATTGTCTAAAATCAAATAACTTGAAATTTGGCACACATATGTATAGGCATATGGACAAGACACGGTGAGGTTTTCAACCTTGACCTTGACTGATGACGTCATCTAGGCGCCATTTTGTGAAATTTTCTGAAAATCATATTATGATCATATCTTCATAACCAAAAGGTATTTCTCATTCATATTTATCATGATCAAGGTCAATATCAGTCCGGTTAAATTCAGGTAAAAAAATGCGCGCGTGCGCGTACGTCCGCGCGTCAGTGCGCGCGCAAAAAATTAAAATGCTCAAAATCGTCTCAAATTTATTTTGCATACGTTTCAGGTCATTTTAAGCATTTTATAAAAAATCGCGCGTACGAGCATGCGCGCGCGTTTTCGCGCGTAACACCATTAAAAAACATAGAATCGCCATTTTTTTTTCTTTCATGATATTTCTCATATTTTTTCAAGGAATTTGATTCCATGTTTATCTCTTTATGACCATTATTAACAAGATGAGCGTAAATTCAAGATAAATGTCAGTGCGCGCGAGGTCTTTTAATACATAGCATATATGGGCAAAAACATGCCTATACAAAATCCGTTATAGCTCTTTGGAATGCACCGGGATCCTCAAATTTTTTTCATATTAAGATAGAGTATGAGTCGGAAATATGATTCCATGTCTCATTTGGCCATTAAGTGTATCGTGACATCATCACAATGGCCTTGGAACTCAAAATACGAATTTGCATATTATGACGTCAGCATATTTATGTAAAATTGATTGTATCTCTGTAAATATTGATCAATTTTCTTCAAAATTTCGATATGTTGTAGCTAAGACAATTCTCTACAAGCACAGTAGTAACCATTTTTCATTTTGATGACTTCATCATAGTGAAAATTTTGATTAAAGGCCTCATGTCAAAAACTACATAATTTGCGTGTTATGCCTATAGAAGGTGAATTTAGTTCACGTTATGAATCTACATGATATTGTTTTTTAAGAATTTGTAAGCAGTATGTCGCTTATTTTTGCTCTATTTTGTCTCAAATGTTAGTTGACCAGCCCACCTATACTTGTTCCAAACAAGTATTATATGTCTAGTCAGGTGGGCTGTATCTAATACAGACCACCTTATATTTTTGTTAAAATTGCCTTTATTATTATTTATTTATTTATTTATTTTTCTTATTTCGACCCACTTTTTTGTTAGCAAGATAAGTTGAAAATGGCTCAATCAAATGATTTGATATTTAGCACACATATGTATAGCCATATGGACAAAACAAAGTAAGGTTTTCAACCTTGACCTTGACTGATGACGTCATCTAGGCGCCATTTTGTGAAATTTTCTGAAAATTTACTTATGATCATAATTTCATAACGGTAAGTTATTTCTCATTCATATTTATCATGATCAAGGTCAATATCCGTCCGGTCAATTTCAGGTCAAAAAACGCGCGCGTGCGCGTACGTCCGCGCGTCAGTGCGCGCGCAAAATTTTTAAATGCTCAAAATCGTCTCAAATTTTTTTTGCATACGTTTCAGGTCATTTTAAGCATTTTATAAAAAATCGCGCGTACGAGCATGCGCGCGCGTTTTCGCGCGTAACACCATTAAAAAACATAGAATCGCCATTTTTTTTTCTTTCATGATATTTCTCATATTTTTTCAAGGAATTTGATTCCATGTTTATCTTTTTATGACCATTATTAACAAGATGAGCGTAAATTCAAGATAAATGTCAGTGCGCGCGAGGTCTTTTAATACATAGCATATATGGGCAAAAACATGCCTATACAAAATCCGTTATAGCTCTTTGGAATGCACCGGGATCCTCAATTTTTTTTCATATTAAGATAGAGTATGAGTCAAAAATATGATTCCATGTCTCATTTGGCCATTAAGTGTATCGTGACATCATCACAATGGCCTTGGAACTCAAAATACGAATTTGCATATTATGACGTCAGCATATTTATGTAAAATTGATTGTATCTCTGTAAATATTGATCAATTTTCTTCAAAATTTCGATATGTTGTAGCTAAGACAATTCTCTACAAGCGCAATAATAACCATTTTTCATTTTGATGACGTCATCATAGTGAAAATTTTGATTAAAGGCCTCATGTCAAAAACTTCATAATTTGCGTGTTATGCCTATAGAAGTTGAATTTAGTTCACGTTATGAATCTACATGATATTGTTTTTTAAGAATTTGTAAGCAGTATGTCGCTTATTTTTGCTCTATTTTGTCTCAAATTTTAGTTGACCAGCCCACCTATACTTGTTCCAAACAAGTATTATATGTCTAGTTTATTTTTCTTATTTTGAACCACTTTTTTGTTAACAAGATAACTTTGAAATGGTTCAACCAAATATCTTAAAATTTGACACACATATGTATAGGCATATGGACAAAACAAGGTAACGTTTTCAACCTTGACCTTGAATGATGACGTCATCTAGGGGCCATTTTGTGAAATTTTCTGAAAATAAACTCATGATCATATCTTCATAACCAAAAGTGATTTCTCATTCATATTTATCATGATGAAGGTCAATAACAGTCCGATCAATTTCAGGTCAAAAAACGCGCGCGTGCGCGTACGTCCGCGCGTCAATGCGCGCGCAAAATTTTTAAATGCTCAAAATCGTCTCAAATTTATTTTGCATACGTTTCAGGTCATTTTAAGCATTTTATAAAAAATCGCGCGTAAGAGCATGCGCGCGCGTTTTCGCGCGTAACACCATTAAAAATCATAGAATCGCCATTTTTTTTTCTTTCATGATATTTCTCATATTTTTTCAAGGAATTTGATTCCATGTTTATCTCTTTATGACCATTATTAACAAGATGAGCTTAAATTCAAGATAAATGTCAGTGCGCGCGAGGTCTTTTAATACATAGCATATATGGGCAAAAACATGTCTATACAAAATCCGTTATAGCTCTTTGGAATGCACCTGGATCCTCAAATTGTTTTCATATTAAGATAGAGTATGAGTCGGAAATATGATTCCATGTCTCATTTGGCCATTAAGTGTATCGTGACATCATCACAATGGCCTTGGAACTCAAAATACGAATTTGCATATTATGACGTCAGCATATTTATGTAAAATTGATTGTATCTCTGTAAATATCGATCAATTTTCTTCAAAATTTCGATATGTTGTAGCTAAGACAATTCTCTACAAGCGCAGTAATAACCATTTTTCATTTTGATGACGTCATCATAGTGAAAATTTTGATTAAAGGCCTCATGTCAAAAACTTCATAATTTGCGTGTTATGCCTATAGAAGGTGAATTTAGTTCACGTTAGGAATCTACATGATATTGTCTTTTAAGAATTTGTAAGCAGTATGTCGCTTATTTTTGCTCTATTTTGTCTCAAATGTTAGTTGACCAGCCCACCTATACTTGTTCCAAACAAGTATTATATGTCTAGTTTATTTATTATTATTTATTTATTTTTCTTAATTATAGCCACTTTTTTGTTAGCAAGATAACTTGAAAATGGTTGAATGAAATACCTTGAAATTTGGCACACATATGTATAGGCATATGGAGAAAACACAGTAAGGTTTTCAACCTTGACCTTGACTGATGACGTCATCTAGGCGCCATTTTGTGAAATTTTCTGAAAATAAACTCATGATCATATCTTTCTAACCAAAAGGTATTTCTCATTCATATTTATTATGATCAAGGTCAATATCAGTCCAGTCAATTTCAGGTCAAAAAAAGGCGCGCGTGCGCGTACGTCCGCGCGTCAATGCGCGCGCAAAATTTTTAAATGCTCAAAATCGTCTCAAATTTATTTTGCATACGTTTCAGGTCATTTTAAGCATTTTATAAAAAATCGCGCGTAAGAGCATGCGCGCGCGTTTTCGCGCGTAACACTCATTAAAAAACATAGAATCGCCATTTTTTTTTCTTTCATGATATTTCTCATATTTTTCCAAGGAATTTGATTCCATGTTTATCTCTTTATGACCATTATTAACAAGATGAGCGTAAATTCAAGATAAATGTCAGTGCGCGCGAGGTCTTTTAATACATAGCATATATGGGCAAAAACATGCCTATACAAAATCCGTTATAGCTCTTTGGAATGCACCGGGATCCTCAATTTTTTTTCATATTAAGATAGAGTATGAGTCGGAAATATGATTCCATGTCTCATTTGGCCATTAAGTGTATCGTGACATCATCACAATGGCCTTGGAACTCAAAATACGAATTTGCATATTATGACGTCAGCATATTTATGTAAAATTGATTGTATCTCTGTAAATATCGATCAATTTTCTTCAAAATTTCGATATGTTGTAGCTAAGACAATTCTCTACAAGCGCAGTAATAACCATTTTTCATTTTGATGACGTCATCATAGTGAAAATTTTGATTAAAGGCCTCATGTCAAAAACTTCATAATTTGCGTGTTATGCCTATAGAAGGTGAATTTAGTTCACGTTAGGAATCTACATGATATTGTCTTTTAAGAATTTGTAAGCAGTATGTCGCTTATTTTTGCTCTATTTTGTCTCAAATGTTAGTTGACCAGCCCACCTATACTTGTTCCAAACAAGTATTATATGTCTAGTTTATTTATTATTATTTATTTATTTTTCTTAATTATAGCCACTTTTTTGTTAGCAAGATAACTTGAAAATGGTTGAATGAAATACCTTGAAATTTGGCACACATATGTATAGGCATATGGAGAAAACACAGTAAGGTTTTCAACCTTGACCTTGACTGATGACGTCATCTAGGCGCCATTTTGTGAAATTTTCTGAAAATAAACTCATGATCATATCTTTCTAACCAAAAGGTATTTCTCATTCATATTTATTATGATCAAGGTCAATATCAGTCCAGTCAATTTCAGGTCAAAAAAAGGCGCGCGTGCGCGTACGTCCGCGCGTCAATGCGCGCGCAAAATTTTTAAATGCTCAAAATCGTCTCAAATTTATTTTGCATACGTTTCAGGTCATTTTAAGCATTTTATAAAAAATCGCGCGTAAGAGCATGCGCGCGCGTTTTCGCGCGTAACACTCATTAAAAAACATAGAATCGCCATTTTTTTTTCTTTCATGATATTTCTCATATTTTTCCAAGGAATTTGATTCCATGTTTATCTCTTTATGACCATTATTAACAAGATGAGCGTAAATTCAAGATAAATGTCAGTGCGCGCGAGGTCTTTTAATACATAGCATATATGGGCAAAAACATGCCTATACAAAATCCGTTATAGCTCTTTGGAATGCACCGGGATCCTCAATTTTTTTTCATATTAAGATAGAGTATGAGTCGGAAATATGATTCCATGTCTCATTTGGCCATTAAGTGTATCGTGACATCATCACAATGGCCTTGGAACTCAAAATACGAATTTGCATATTATGACGTCAGCATATTTATGTAAAATTGATTGTATCTCTGTAAATATTGATCAATTTTCTTTAAAATTTCGATATGTTGTAGCTAAGACAATTCTCTACAAGCGCAGTAATAACCATTTTTCATTTTGATGACGTCATCATAGTGAAAATTTTGATTAAAGGCCTCATGTCAAAAACTTCATAATTTGCGTGTTATGCCTATAGAAGGTGAATTTAGTTCACGTTATGAATCTACATGATATTGTTTTTTAAGAATTTGTAAGCAGTATGTCGCTTATTTTTGCTCTATTTTGTCTCAAATTTTAGTTGACCAGCCCACCTATACTTGTTCCAAACAAGTATTATATGTCTAGTTTCCGTTTCATCTTCAACCATTTCATTGTTTAAAAACATGCTAGGTCAACATGGGTGTGACAACATAAACAAAAATTAACACCCACTCAAACAATAACTTGTATTCTTAACATGGAGTTGTAGATTTAAAATGATAGGATGAAGGTCTGTCATATCACCAGCCAATACATTATAGATCTAGATCTACAGACAAAACATAAAATACTGTAACGGACCAGCCCTTTACAGGTAGTTATCTTGCAGAAAACGTAGAGGGCAGTAAGCTTTTTGGGCGTAAGGGCTCAGAGCGCGATTACGGACGCACCATGCGTAAAGCAGCTCTTAGAGCGTCTCAGATGCTATAAATAGCAGTAACCAGCGGGAATTTCGTCACTTCGACGCTGGCTCTCGTCTTGGTCAGATAGCGAACTCTCCGCTTTGCTCCAGCTGAGCTAAAGTAAGGTAAAGGACTGGAAGCGAGAAATAGAGTTCCTACAAAAGGCAATACATGCCTTTACTACTTGTTGAGATTAATACAGGTAATTGGTGTCGGTGTTATAACTATGATAACGTGTTGGAGAAGTTGACTTATGTTTGTATTAATAAAGTATACAGTTAAACAATCCATCGTTTCATACGTGTGATTAGTTGAGTCTCCATAGACTGATGTATATAACCCTCTCATAGAGAATACACACCCACCTATCCAAAACACCTCTCATCTCCACACTCATATACTTTGGGAAAACGGAGCCACGTCAGGGCCTCTAAACTACAAGCCAAATAGAAACCGTTCGCATTATTCAGGATGGCAAATTCTTCGTCAGATGACGGTGATAGAGGCAAGGGACAGGCCAGCCCTCCAGCATCCAGGACCCGTTCTAGGATGGAGGGCCGTAACAATACAAACTACATTACCGTTAGTCAAGTATTTCATACTGATCATGTGGCAAAAAGAAGGTCAGCAGCAAACTTTCCTTTTGGTAAAAACAAGTATTTCCGAGCAAACATTTTTTGGGGTCGTTCACTCTCATAAGGGTATAAAACATTTGGCAGCTATGGAATCTATTTTCAATCCCTTCAGATGTTATAAAAAATAGTTCGTTACTTTATTGGGGTTGTCTTCTCTCATAAACGTTTAAAAACATTAGAAAATTAAGGATGTCTATTTTTCAACCTCCTTGGACATTATTCTATTTAAATGTGCATTACTTTCAATAAATCAATTGATGACAAAAACTTTAAAAGGTTAAATTTCACAATGATTGAAATATTCAATGGAAATTTATTTCATTTTACAAAGAAAAACAAATTAAGCAAGAAAGAATGAATATAATCTGGTCTTCCTTATCTGCGACATTCACAAATCACTTAGGGTAGTGACAGGAACTTAGTATCTATAAAGAATTCAGCTGCTCAATTTATTGCAGGAAACAATCATGATTACTGAAATACAGTCACAGCAACTACGGGGCATGTAATGGCACATAATGCAGTTTCACATACATATAGGAAACACTGCATTGACAAGTAAAGATATGAAATACAGTACGTCCCAGAAAAAAAGAAACCGAGAATATTATTATCGATGTCTTATCATAACTTAATCACAATTATAACTGATAATTGACACATATTTATAAAAACTTATATACAAAAAAACTCCGTGTCGTTGACAATCAGCCGTAGACGAAAGACTTCATGCATGGCTGATTGTCAACGAAACGGAGTTAAGTCTTTTGTCAAATCTGCTTTTTGCTACGGCAGGCACCCAGTGAAGACGAATTCGTTTGTTAAAATTATGAAAATGTAAGGGCTACTTTAAACAAACAGAACTTTGTTATTCCTTGCTCATTTTTCCTGATTGAGGTGTCATATGAAAGGGCAAAAACTCAACTTTTTGGAAATGTGATTTTCTCTTTGAAATTCAGATACCGTCCGCCAAATGACTTTTTGGTTTCCTCTCTTCAAATTCATTTTAATCACTCATGCGTGAAATATGCATTATATGGGTTGCATTAAATAAAAGAAGAGGATCTAAGCTTTCCAAAATAATATGTGTCATTTATCCATTATAAATGTAACTAAGGTATGATAAAACATCGATAATTCTCGGTTTCGTTTTTTCTGGGACGCACTGTATATAATAAGCTAGTATATTAAGGATGACATGAAGGAACAGTCTTACTCTTTTAGTATAAAAATGTGATTTATGTCACGATAACCAAATATTCCATACGTTTAATAATTATAAGAGAATTTCAAAGCTGCACCAACTCCACAACCCAATGTGCTACTGAAAAGCAAAATTGAATGACATATTTTTGTTCAGTGATAAATGTAATTGGGAAGCTCACATTTAGAAGATTCCCAGGTCCTGTAACATAAGATTCGACTCTACAATCAATATCAAATCAATTTGACATCCAATCTTGCTACAGATAGCACATGGTACAAATGACCCCAAATATCCACAGATCTTTTACACATGGAGAAGTTCCACTTTGAGCATATTAGAATTAGGCTAATTAGAATAATAACTGCCAAAGTCCTAGATGTGCTTCATGAATACCTTTTGTTTGCCCTCTTGAAAAGAATACTTCCACCTGCGTATCATAGAATGTACCGTTGGTGCATACATGAATAATGTTACATAACTTTCATGAGCGCATATCCATTATTCATCTCTGTGGGTTTTACCTTTTTGGTACAAATTACCTTTATCTGCCCATGCGCAGATTGTATCTATGAACTGGCTTATTAAATTGTATCTTATGACACATGCATTGAATCTATCATAATTGTAAGTAAATATTGTAAACTTATGATTGGTTGTAGGAATAAATTGATAGATAATGAGTAAAATGAATATTTGGTGAAAGTAATTATTACGGTGTGTTACATGGTAATCATTGGCCCGTATAATTCAATTAGAACATTATAAAGTGATTGGCAACAGCGCACAATAAAGGACGTGCACGTCATCACTAAGTTTTGTTATAAGAGCCAAAAATGTGAAGCATATTACACCTTACGTCATCATTAAAAACACAGCTGCGGTTTTGCCACATCATTTAAGAGCAAGCCTTGAGCGGGTCGCGTCTTATTTTTTCGTACCACGGCGAGGCCAGATTGAGCTCGCGAGGTAAACCTGCGCATGCGCACTCGCAAAGGAATCCAGCGCATGCGCACGTGGAATCCGGTAGGGCTGTTAATAGGGTGATAGTAATTATACAAATCAATCTGTCGTCAACTCAATAGAACTTTGGAGCTTTCGTGAGAGTTCAAATCTCAGTTTATTTAGTTTTTTTGCCTTTATAAATAGTGAGGCAAAGCAATAAATAATCAAAGTTGAATTGTTTGTGACCTCTTTGCAAGCTTTCATAGCTTGTTATGTATGAAAATGAGTTCATACTGGAATCTGGCCTCGCCGTGGTACGAAAAAATAAGACGCGAGCGGGTCAGGAACCAGGGGCAATTTATGAGTTGCCTCTGGTTCACAGGGATTTAACCAGAACCCAGGGGCAATTTTCACAAACGTACAAAGAATCAAAATAACTTTACAAACATATAATACATAGAAATCCTTCAGAATATTGCTAATACAGTTGTTTTCTTGCATTATTATAAACAAAATAAGTGAACTTAATATAAGGTTACAAAAATAACATTACAGAACATCAACTTGTAGCCTACATTAAACAGTAGTGTAACGATCCACCCTCACAATATTATACTTGTAAACTGATTTCCATGCTAGCTGTCATATCTTTTATCTGAAACTTCTGAAAACATGCAGCTTGAATCATCTCATCCTTTCTTTTCTCAATCTTGTCTTATTTCTGTCTTTTCTCCTCTGTCTCCCTCTCTCTCTATGCTCTCTCTCTCTCTCTCTCTCGCTCACTCCGAGATCTTGCATACAGCCAGCCTATTTCTCATCATTCCTTCACATTCTTCATTTATAGGTAAACATTATCTCGATTAACTTTATTCCAGAAGTACCGCTGCGAGCTATAGTCTGGATTGTGTGTGTTTTTGTGTATAAATACCTGCTTATACAAGCAAAAGTTTCTAGTTTGAAGAAGTCTATTATGAACGGCTTCACGTATAAACACAACCGGAAGCATACGCGTACGTTGCTTCCGATCCGACACACTAATCCAATCTATAAATCGTAGTAATATGCCTAAGAATTCATTATTTATGAAATATGTGATTAAATTGTATATTTATTCAGATAAACAAACAAATTTTCCCTAATATCATATTATTGTCTTAACAATCTCTTGTCAAAAACGTAAGAGAATTCGAATTTTGTACTTCAGATCTTTAGTTTATTAACTAGGATCGGAATTCAGGTTGTGCGGTTGACGCGCATTATGTAAATAAACAGTGAATCCCAAATTCATGCTATGAAATATTTGTTTGTTAAATTTCTGCTCTTATTTCAAAGGAGAGCTTGAAATATTTATCTTATGCCTTGTATAAAGTTTCAAATAAACGCATTGTAATGTTTCCATTACTAAAGCAGTGTAACTTTTGGAATAAATAAGCATTTATTTTATAAGTAGTTCGGATAGTTCGGATTGGCACGATTACGAAACTCACTTTGATTCATGCAAACTAATCAATGACTGGGAGGATGAAAACGCAGTCAAGTACTTGTCTGCTAGTCTTAGAGGACCTGCTCTAAGATTGATCAATGAACGTCCACA
The DNA here is from genome assembly GCA_035222895.1 of Strongylocentrotus droebachiensis. Classification (NCBI taxonomy): domain Eukaryota; kingdom Metazoa; phylum Echinodermata; class Echinoidea; order Camarodonta; family Strongylocentrotidae; genus Strongylocentrotus; species Strongylocentrotus droebachiensis. Next base: position 18,073 of record JAVYIG010010370.1, read on the forward strand.
TAAACATTGGACTTATGACGACTTGAAATCAAGACTATCTCTAAGATTTTCTTCCTCTAAACAAGCAGAAACCTATCTGCTGGAACTGCGTGGTCGCAGGAGACGACCAACTTGAATCGCTCCAAGAGCTCGGACGAAACATTAGAGAATTGACAACGAAAGCTTATCCTGATTTTGACTTTGACGGAATCGACCGTCTTGCTAAAATCCACTTTACGGATTCAATTCAAAGCCCAGAGATTCGAACGGGTATTTTCCATGCCAAATCTAAGACCTTAGATGATATGATTGAAGCTGCAATCACCACAGAAACATTTCTGTTAACCGAATCTGAGCGTTCTTGGAAAAAGAACACTCATAATAGAATCGTTGGCACAGAACAAGCGAGTAAAAGTGACTTACAAAGAACAATTGATATTGCCGTGGAACAAGCCTTGCTTAAACAAAACAACCAGCAATGTCAAAACGACAAATCCACCAGAACTAACAAAAACGACCAAACCGAAACGTTCATGTGCTACTATTGTCAGAAACCAGGTCACATTGCAAGAAACTGCTTCAAGAAACAATCTGACATGACACAGGCACCTACTAACGAACAACAACGACCTAGAGGAACACAACAAAACTTCCGCCAGACACGAGGCCGTTTAAACGAAAATGGGCCGCCCATGGGGGCACTGGCGCGGCCAAACCAACGTTAGAACCAGCCCAAATACATGGAAATGAAAACTATATGATAACATGACTTCAACTAACTTTCCTTTGAGCAATTCGAACTGTAATGGGTTATTTGTAAAAGTTAGTATCCATGGCCAAGAGCATAGATTTCTGATTGATACTGGAGCCTCTGATTCTTATATATCTACACAAGTTTATGAGAACATTCCTAGTAAGGATAGACCTTCATTGCGAGAATCATGCAGATAAGAAAGCAAAACTTGCTAATAATACCCCTCTGCCCCTATTTGGTGTTGTGGCACTTGAATTGAAGATAGGCCCAACTTGCGGGTTTACTAAGTTGTTAGTCGCAGATATTAAGTAATGATGGAATTCTGGGCCTAGATAATTTGTGCAAGATGGGTGCCAAATTAGATCTTACGACTTTCCAACTTTCTACTAAGTGGGGAGACCTAGAGTGTGAACGAGAAGATGGTGAAACCCTGTTCTGTCGTATCAGTACGTCAGAAACAGTCACCATCCCTGCAGGACATGAAGTTCTGATTAGAGGAACCATGAAAGATAGAATGAAACCAAATAGACTAGGCATTGTAGAGATGGATAACGCCCAAAACCATCTAACCAAAAGTGGTTTAATTTATTGTGGCTAGAACTTTGGTGAGAACAGGGAGTGAAGAAATTCCCGTCAGAATTTTCAATCCATCACCGTCAAGCAAGGTGATTCGGAAAGACACCCACCTTGGTACAGTAACAATTGTAGAAGAAAGTGAAGTTGAAACGACACCAAAGTACACAAGGTCAAACCTAGACAAAGTACCCGAACACTTACGAGATCTATTAGAGAGAAGCACAAAAGAACTTCCTGAACAGTACCATGAGGACATAGCAAGTTTGCTAATAGAATTTCAAGACGCCTTCTCAAAAGGAGACAATGATATTGGGAGAACAAATCTTGTTGAGCATTCCATTAGGGACTTTTAGATTGAGTGGACGAGAACACGACGAACGCCGACTGATCATGCGTGTCAACGTACTCAACTGCCCATGTTGACTACAATTAGAAATCTTTTAGATTGCACTGACGATAAACATGCATGCAGGAAGTAACACTATGAACATGACGAACAAAGAAAGAGGACAAAATATACAGTTCCTCATTCTACCCTCAACAATAGGCCATTTTAATTCGTATTTGTAACCAAATTTAATGCATACGTCTTTGTGAAGTGCCTCAATACAAATTATTTCATTCACCTGATAAGAATAATAGTATTTCAATAGTCAGAATCCGAACTGCATACATTAGTTGTTGCCAGGTTGGACAAACATTATGGCTTGACCTATGCAACACTTAATAATTATATGCAGTTGCATTCTGACTATTGAAATACTGTTATTCTTATCAGGTGAATGAAATAATTTGTATTGAGGCACTTCACAAAGACGTATGCTTTAAATTTGGTTACATTACGAAAATGGCCTATTGCTGTGGTAGAACATCCCTTCACTGCTATTATGTAAAAATTGTAGAACAGGTGAATATGCATGTGACACCTGTTCTTCACATTTTTACACAATAGCAGGGAAGGGATGTTCCTTTGTCTATCTGAGGAACTGTATATTTTATGCGCACGCGGCATATACTAGTACCGGACTAGATTTAGTAAAATCAAGGTTGACGCATTCTCTTTTGCCGACTGAGACAACATGACGCATGCGCAGTGCCTTAAAATGACGTCACACGTTGCAGTCGAAGCTATCAACGGGCAAATCTAAAAGTCCCTTTTAATACGGGAACGCAGCATCCATTAGACAAAGACCCAGAAAGCATCCTTTAGGACAAAGAACGGAAATCAAAGAACAAGTAACAGAACTATTAGACAAAGGACTAATAGAACCTACAGATAGTCCCTGGGCCTCTAACATAGTACTCGTTAGAAAGAAGGACGGTACACAGAGATTTTGTATAGACTATCGATTACTTAATGTGGCAACAATCAAAGACGCGTATCCTTTACCGCGCATCGACGAGACACTTCGTCGCTCGCATCACGAACCGTCCTCTCCGCGCATTTCCAAGCAAAAGTCAGTTTTGCAGAAAACGCGTTTAAAAGATAGGACTTTTTGAAACGGTAATTGTTAGACTTTAGAATAGATTATATTAAAAATCAATAGGACTACTTGAGAGCTTAGGTCTTAAAGTTTGATACAGTGTGTTTATATTTTCTTGAGTTGGAGTATTTTTGCTACAATTGGTTTGTAAACAGAGAGGACGGTTCGTGGAAAAGATAAAATGCGCGATCACGCTACGCGATTTCACCACGAACCGTCCGCTCTACTTGCGCGCAACCTGACAGTGTACAAATTGAATGGAAGGCTCTGGTACTGCGCGCAACAGAGGACGGTTCGTGGTGCAGACAAATCCTATAATCGCTGAGCGGACGCTTTGTGATGATTACGATATTACGTAACCAAGCATATTCACGCTCTGAAATTTTAACAGGATGTAGCTAACCATGAGTACCTGCAAAAAATTATTAAAAAATGAAAATGAAAAAAATAGTAAGTTTTGCTAAAGAGGTTCACGAACCGTCCTCTCCGCGCATTTCCAAGCGAAAGTCAGTTTTGCAGAAAACACGTTTAAAAGATAGGACTTTTTGAAACGGTAATTGTTAGACTTTAGAATAGATTATACTAAAAACCAATGGGACTACTTGAGAGTTTAGGTCTTAAAGTTTGATACAGTGTGTTTATATTTTCTTGAGTTGGAGTATTTTTGCTACAATTGGTTTGTAAACAGAGAGGACGGTTCGTGGAAAAGATAAAATGCGCGACCACGCTACGCGACTACTTGCGCGCAACCTGACTGTACAAATTGAATGGAAGGCTCTGCGCGCGCGCAACAGAGGACGGTTCGTGGTGCAGACAAATCCTATAATCGCCGAGCGGACGCTTTGTGATGCTTACGGTATTACGTTATCAAGCATATTCACGCTCTGAAATTTTTACAGGATGTAGGTAACCATAACTATAGTTTATGTTACATGTATATAATGTAGTATAGTAAAAAAAAAAAAAAAAAAAAAAAATAGTTTTAAAATTCTTGCCAAAGACAGGGAACCAGACTCGACTAGCACTTGTGCTAACTTCTGATACCCCCTTTAACAACAAAAGTGTACACATAATATTTTATTCCATTTGTATACGACATACTTTGTAAAAAAATATTTATATTATTCATGTGTAATGTTATCGATCTTGTGTTATATTGTTATATTTTATGTAATCATGCTTGATACATTGTGTTTTACTTGTTATTATTTTTGTTGTTAATAAACTCAAACTCAAACTCAAACTCAAATGAGTACATGCAAAACATGGAAAAAAATGAAAAATGAAAAAATAGCAAATTTTGCTAGAGAGGACGGTTCGTGGTGAGTGCGACGACTTGATGCTCTATCAGGTGCTCGTTGGTTCTCCACGCTAGACTTAGCCAGCGGCTATTGGCAAGTTGGACTTGACACTGACGCGAGAGAAAAATCATCTTTCTTAGCGGACGGGGGACTCTACGCTTGGAACGTTATGCCCTTCGGATTATGTAACGCCCCCGCCACTTTCGAACGATTAATGGACAAAGTACTCTCAGGATTACACTGGGAAACTCTTTTGGTGTATTTAGATGACGTTATCGTTTTTGGTAGTTCAGTACCCGAAGAACTTGCTAGACTAAAACAAGTGTTTCACAGACTTAGACAAGCGAATCTAAAACTTAAACCTAAGAAGTGTCACTTGTTCAAAACAAAAGTATCCTATCTTGGACATGAAGTGTCTGACATGGGAATATCGACTCAAACAGAGAAAACCGAGGCTATAAAGAACTGGCCTACACCGACAAATGTTAAAGAAGTGCGAAGCTTTCTCGGACTAGCTTCATACTATAGACGTTTTGTTAAAGATTTCGGAACTATTGCGAAACCACTTCATCAATTAACTGAGAAGAAACGTGCTGGGCGGTTCGAATGGAGTCCCGCCTGTCAAAATGCATTTGATGAACTTAAACATAGATTAACGTCTGCCCCGATTTTGGCATATCCTTGTGCGGAAGGTGAATTTATCCTATAGACACTGATGCTAGTAACGACGGTATCGGGGGGGGGGGGGGGGGTATTATCACACATCCAAGACGGACATGAACGGGTAATAGCTTACGGAAGCAAAGTCCTTAGCAAATCAGAGAGAAATTACTGCGTAACTCGAAGAGAACTATTGGCAGTAGTAACTTACTTGAAACACTTCAAACAGTACCTTTATGGTCGGCATGTTACTGTAAGAACAGACCATGGAGCCTTAAGATGGCTCACCAACTTCAAACAACCGGAAGGTCAACTCGCGCGTTGGCTGGAAGTAGTATGTGCGTATGATATTGAAATAATACATAGAGCTGGTAGAAGCCATGCAAATGCAGATGCACTTTCGCGACGACCTTGTAAACAATGTGGTAGAGAAACTGAATGTGAAACAGAACTTGCGAGAACTGATATCGGTCGAACTTGTGTTATTGAATTGACAGACACAAATAACAATGTTGAGATTAGAAAGGCTCAACTCGAAGACCCGAATATCAAACCGGTGATAGAAGCACTTGAACGAGGTACGAAACCTACACAGGAGGAAATGTCACCTCTGTCGTACAAAACGAAAGTGTTATTAGGACACTGGGAACAGTTAGAGATTCATGACGGTGTTCTTTTCCGAAGATGGGAATCAGAGAACAGTAGAACTATTAGGAAGCGACAAGTATTGCCAAGGCAGAAAATACGTGATGTATTAGAGGAACTGCACTCGGGTGCATTTGGTGGACATTTGGGATCCACTAGAACTTTGAAGAACGCTCAGATGCGTTATAATTGGGTAGGAATGAAGGCGGATATCAGATCTTTCATTCGTGAATGTTTGGCATGTAATAGAAGAAAGTCGCACGGTCGAAAACAGAAAGCTCCTTTGCAGCAAAGACGTTCAGGTAGTCCAATGGAACGAATTGCACTTGATATTCTAGGACCACTTCCCACCACTGAAGATGGTAACAAGTACATTTTGGTAATAGCAGATTATTACACAAAGTTTGTAGAGGCTTATGCCATTCGTGATGAAAAAGCCCATACTGTGGCTCGGAAATGGGTAGAAGAATTTGTTTGTCGTTACGGTGTCCCAAAAGAAATACATTCTGATCAGGGTCGAAACTTTGAATCAAACCTATTCAAGGAGGTTTGTAAGATTCTAGGTGTAAAGAAAACAAGAACAACTGCTTACAATCCCAAGTCGGATGGGATGGTAGAACGCTTTAACAGAACTTTGTTAAATATGCTAGTAACAATGATTGATCCTGACAAACACCAGCAAGACTGGGATAGATATATTCCTTTCGCTACCGCCGCGTACAGAAGCACCGTACACGTCGGAGACGCCAAACAATCCAGTCGGAGACACCAAACATGATGATGTTTGGCCGAGAAGTTACCCATCCTGTAGACCTTTCGTTTGAGCAAGCAACTTCAGAACTAAACACTGATTATGCTCAGGATCTACGAAACAGAATGGATAGTATGTATTCGAGGGTAACAGAACAAAGTGACAAAAACTTGAGACGACAAAAGCGAAACTATGATAGGCACACAAATGACGAAACATACACTGTAGGTCAATTTGTTTGGCTTCGCCATGACCAAAGAAAGAAAGGTATAAGTCCAAAACTATAACAAACCGGTGGGACGGACCTTTCCGAGTAATAACTAAACTATCCAATGTAACTTATCGCATTCAGCAAACACCCAGAACACCTCAGAAGATCGTTCACTACGATCGACTGAAACTATATGAAGGACCAGAACTCGACGCTTAAAAGAAGCCATAAACACAAAGAACCATCATCGAGGAGACACTCAACAATCACGACGGAACTTGTAACAATAACAAAGACAACAATACTAACACCGCCGAACTTGACAGACGTTATCCCCAAAGACATAGACGTCCGCCTACTTATTTCTACTAATAAAACTATCATTTCTAAATTTCGGCACATGAAGTAATAAATATATTTCGATATTATCATAACTAGAAACATCACCATGGTCTTCAAGTGCCATACATGTAGATATCAGAACAGCAACGAGGAGGTCGTGAGAAGTCACGAGAGGGACAGACATGGCGTCAGAAAGCCGAGAGATCGAAGCCGTTCCCCTATCCAAACCTCCTTCTCATCAGCCTTTAGCCCGTATCGAAGACGCCTCACTACCCCAGATTTCACCACTCGACGCCCCACTCGCCCTATCCTTCCAGGACTTCACCGAGCCCGCCCACTTTCTTCCTTGACCCCTACCCCATCTATTATCTCCCCAATTAAGGACACCATCCCGATGGACATTGATGACTATGCACTTTCCCCGGAAAACACACCACCAACTTCCCCTCTCCCAGAAACTCCGTCCCTGGCCGAAAACACCCAACCACCACCAGCTTCCCCTCTCCCAGGAACCTCATCCACGGCTGATGACACACTGAACCACCACCAGTTTCTCCTCTCCCAGAAACCCAATCCACGCCTGATGACACCCAACCACCACCAACTTCTCCTCTCCCAGAAATCCCACCCCATCATGATGACGACGGAATCAGCATAAACGCAAACACTGTCGACGGATGGTACGAATATACCAATGACACCGGAACTCAAACATCAGACCCCGAGGACCACATCGCAAAATTAATGGACAGGTGCCGCATTTCTCTCAAAAACAACCCAGACTCTTCACGCACCGAGGCCTGCAGCGAAACTCAGAGCTACTTTCATACACTTAATAGTAGGGAAAGTGTTGCCCGGGTCGTCGAGACTCTCCACCTTCCCGGAGGAGGGTTTTACACAAGATTTGAATATAAAGTCCGCAAGTTTTGAAGCATTCCCTACCCTATTTTTGCCTCTTTTATCGTCCTATCAACTTCTTCATCTTTTTCTATCTCTATCCCTATTTCTTATAAATGACAAACTTTGTAACGCCACTGATAAGTATATATAATATGATTATTGTGTGTATATAAGTCAAATTGAGCATTACTTTGATAAAGACTTCATGGGGAGGCCAAATTACACAGTTGAAAATAATCTTTTTGAGGTGAATTTCAACCGAAGAATATATACGTCAAATTTTGGCAGGACAAGAGATGTTATTTGAGTAAATGAATATTCGATTAATAGACATGTATATGCGTTAAGGTGATTGATTGATGTTGTTGATGATGATAGGACGTTCCTATCGGGTGATGGATTAAGTACATGAGAGTTATAGTGTTTAAAGGAGATTCGTGAGTTGTACTAAAGAGCATCTCTTATATCCTGCCAAATTTTAAGAAATTGAGATTGCAATTTTATATTGTTGGTTTGCGAAATTAAACCACAGATGTCGGATGATTTAATGCATGTTCGTTTTCTTTTTTATATATCAAGTCATTATTACGGTGATATTTAATTATGGATATATGTATATAGTAACAACATGAAATGCGAGGACGCATTTTATGGAGAAGGAGGCTGTGTAACGATCAACCCTCACAATATTTTGTAAACTGATTTCCATGCTAGCTGTCATATCTTTTATCTGAAACTTCTGAAAACATGCAGCTTGAATCATCTCATCCTTTCTTTTCTCAATCTTGTCTTATTTCTGTCTTTTCTCCTCTGTCTCCCTCTCTCTCTCTATGCTCTCTCTCTCTCTCTCTCTCTCTCGCTCACTCCGAGATCTTGCATACAGCCAGCCTATTTCTCATCATTCCTTCACATTCTTCATTTATAGGTAAACATTATCTCGATTAACTTTATTCCAGAAGTACCGCTGCGAGCTATAGTCTGGATTGTGTGTGTTTTTGTGTATAAATACCTGCCATACCGAAAAGTTTGTTGCATTTTGCGCGTACATGTCTATCCGCGAGTGCGAGCAAAACCTTCTCCATAGACCTGTGTACATTAATTACAAAAACCTTGAATTTCTACTTCTATAATTACCCATATCTTTTACATCGATTGACGTATCGAGCCAGAGGAAAAAGAAAGTAAACATTGAATAAGCATGTAAACTATTGCCCACACAATTTTTATCGTATCTTCTGTAGAATTCGGGCCTTTTTTGTTCAAAAACACTTTTTTTTAATCTTTTTGCTAAAAATAAAAAAGCCCCACATTACACGTATGTCTATGGGAAAAGATGTTGAACCACAGTGACAGTTTTTTGTTGATTGGTTAGAAGTGTTTCTTGTGGCGGAAATGAACCAGTGGAAATGTCTAATAGAAGAGTACGAGTACATTGTTTGACCTATTTATTCGTCCTTCCTATTGGCTGTACATAATTCGGGCCTTTTTCGTAAATATAAGTGCTTTTTTTAGAGTCACGAAGTACTCAGTAATCTGTGGCAATTTTGATTACGCATGTATACACATGCAACGAATGCTTATGCAAACGCAATTTCATTTTATTTTAATATTTTCGAAGTTTTAGCACTCAGTTGTATATCATATTTGCATGTGATTATTTATTTGTTATATTTAAAAGCTTATAAGAAATACAAATTGATAGATTATTTATGATTGATATAATGTGATCTTTTGGTTCAGACTGATCGCTAAATTGGTACGTTAGTCAGCGCAGGGCATGCATCGAGGTCATGCGCGCTGTACCTGAGGCGAGCAAAAAAGCCCCAAAAATTAATGTACATGACTTGTCCCAACACGCGCATGAACACGCGTCAGACCAGCGCGTACTGCTAGTGTCTTTCAGGCGACCTTCATCTACGCAGATGCAACAAAATTGGGCGAAACTTTTCAACATGTATACAAGCAAAAGTTTCTAGTTTGAAGAAGTCTATTATGAACGGCTTCACGTATAAACACAACCGGAAGCATACGCGTACGTTGCTTCCGACACACTAATCCAATCTATAAATCGTAGTAATATGCCTAAGAATTCATTGTTTATGAAATATGTGATTAAATTGTATATTTATTCAGATAAACAAACAAATTTTCCCTAATATCATATTATTGTCTTAACAATCTCTTGTCAAAAACGTAAGAGAATTCGAATTTTGTACTTCTTTAGTTTATTAACTAGGATCGGAATTCAGGTTGTGCGGTTGACGCGCATTATGTAAATAAACAGTGAATCCCAAATTCATGCTATGAAATATTTGTTTGTTAAATTTCTGCTCTTATTACAAAGGAGAGCTTGAAATATTTATCTTATGCCTTGTATAAAGTTTCAAATAAACGCATTGTAATGTTTCCATTACTAAAGCAGTGTAACTTTTGGAATAAATAAGCATTTAATATTGAATTAATAAAGATTTGGAACTTTATAAGGACCGGTTGCAATGTGTACGCGCGCATCTAGCTCTGTGCATGATCGCGGCGTTGCTTACAGCACGCGCATATATTTCCCCCACGTACGCATACAGTGTATATATAAGATAGATTTTTCGGATTCGTGGCTGATTCGGAAGAGTCAGTCGCCCAACAAACTGGCCCAACAAACTGGCCCAACAAACTGGTCCAACGGCGATTCAGAAGAATCGCGCAACAAACCAGGTCCAACGTCGTCTCGCAAGAGTCGCCAACAAATTGGTCCAAACTTAACACTGAACTTTAAATAACATTTACTAATTCCCTAAACTCTTCTTCATAAACAAACAGGTATAGTTCCTTAAGTTAATATAAAGTCCATTACCAATTTACAGTGCTATAACAAACAGATTTTATAAACATAAGTATTAACTTGTGTGTATATATATAAAGACTTATTCAATTTGTAACAGTGGCGATAATATTGTGGCGGAATAGGGGGGGGGGGGGTGGTTAATAGATAATACAATAGAGGAAGGAAGAAGGAATATGGGAGGAAGAAGGGGGGTAAAGAGGAAGAGGGGTGGTGGTGTTGTAATTCCCCAGTGAGAGAGAAAAAAAAGGGGGGGGGGGGTGCTTGCATCGCTTGCCACCAAAATCAAGTCAACATTCACAACACAGTAAGCTGCCACCATCTAGTCTTTATTAAGAGCGCTAGATTCTCTTCTCTTTACAACTTGATGTTGTAAAGAGATTAATACCAGACCTGTTGGATCACACAATAAACGATAATTAAATGACTTAATTATTCACAAATCACAGCCTTCTCATTGGCTCATTTCGCACCTCTTGAATTCAACACAACGCACTAATGGTCAACCTTTGACCTGAACCCTGGGCTCTCGTAAACATTCGCGCTAGATTCAACTCGTGCCACGAGCAGCCTGGCTCATCTCCACACTGTTCCACACTTCAAGTAGCTTGTATTTCTTCATTTAGGTGAGTTAAAGCATCATCATAAGATCTGAATAATTCTGTCAGTACTCTGTAAGTATGATTTAATCCTAATATTTGTATCAGAATTGTACAACTCAGATTCTCTAACGTTCTGCACAACACACTGCAAACATGTGACAGGGCACACTGGGTGTCCTGTACACGCGGTTAAAACACACACATTATTCGCACTCGTATCTTGGGGCACTTTCTCTCACGTCCTCTATCCCAATCCTCCCATAAGGTAGCGAGCAATCTAAAGGCACAATGACATGGATAAGTGTCTGAATAGGACCAGACAATGATTTTATTCTTCAAGTTCTCAATCGCGCTATCTAAAGAAGATGTAAAAGTACCAATCACCATTCACACTTAACTAACTACTGTAACTATATGTGTAACCAGACATGTATTACTGTAAGAATGAATCTGTCAGCCTAATTGTTCAGGTGAACAAATAACAAGTAACACTTTATTAATGGATTTCAATTAACAGTGAGGCTTTCATGCCTAATTCAACGTTGACGTAATTCAACTCGAAAATGTATGCAATGCAATTACTAAGTATAAGAGTTCAAATGTACATTATATACAGATGTGTTGTCACTTTTGTCAGACAACCAATAATTTACCTAAGTGATACTAACTTAATTGTATAGACTATAATAGTAGATGCAGTATTATGTTAAAGAGTTCTTTAGGGACAGGTTTAAGATGTAACAATAATAGATCACTAGCAACTGAATTCTATTCCAAAGTGTACCTTTTCTTTCCTACTAAAACATGAGAAGTAATTCTATTCCGGGCACAACATAGCCACTTCATCTTACGGTCAATCTAGGCTGACCAGCAGCCATCCAATAATTACTCCATTCCAAGTTCAAGTACAAATACTTAACTGCCTTCCTTCTTATTGCCTATAGGCATAATCAACTTATGGTATTCGGATTCACCGCTCAACGGGTATTTTACTTACTGGTCTATCCACCCCTAATCTCGTCATGGCAGGTCACTCTGTCGGCATAACCATGCGATCTTTAATCCTTAGGTCTTTACAACAGGTTATAGCCTCGAATTTACAATTCCTATCCTATTGCTAACTTCCAGAATTACTAATCAGTTCTAAACGTACTTCAATCTTAAGACAACCGGTTTGTCTAGGGATTCGTTCCTTGCTCCCTGTAATTCAGTGCTTATTAATGGATCATTATCAATAAGTGTTACTAAGATAAAATATACATGTAAGTTACAGCTCCATAAATACATAAGTTACTTATATTAATTCGTACATCATTAATTGTTGAATTGTGAATCTATTTACAAGTGACTAAATCTTATGCAAGTAATAGCATCAGATCGTTTAGGTCACACAGCAGATATGGTCTATAGTCTAAAGTAAAAATCGATAATAAAAGAGAAAATGTTCCAATGACCAATTAAATAATCAGTCCTCCATTGAATAATAAGCAGTAGCACTAATATTCAATATCTCACAAATAGATAAAAGTTTGTGCATGTATAAACATTCTTAGAACTACTTGTCACAGAAACCAGATTGGAATTGGTTAGACCTTTAGGTATACCCGCAAAGGATCAGTTAGTCAAACTATCCAGCGACCTGAAGTACACCTAATTTCAGCGTAGCTAATGATTTATTAGCTACAAAGAGTAAAATCTCTCAACCAAAAGTAATAAATAAAGGGAATATGTTCACCACTTCCAATGCTCATTTCTTAACAGTGACTGCGATATCTGAACTGACATCTCTGTAATGCAATATAATTGTAAAGACATTTTATCAAGTGTTGCATTATTCAATAAATAATTACTGGCACAGTAATATAAAATCCAAGAATTCATGTCCATTTTGTGTATTCTGTTTCAGTTCCAAGCATACATATTGATAACTATTATCTGGGCCATCCCTGCATTTTGGCTAGTTTTGGCCAATCTGCTTCTGGAAAGGAATAATTACCGTAAATCTCGGTTCAACAAGGTTCACAGACAGGTCAGTTTCACAGCGCATCTAATGCCAAAGTGTACAGCCACATATTCGATCAAACTCGGCTATCACATATTTCAGCGCACTACCATGCGCGTATGCTTTAACCACGCGAATATGTACGCACATGAATATTCATAAATCTTCGCAATAATTATTTCAAAGTAAGTGCGATTACATCATTTCTTATCATACATGTACCATACTTTGACATGGTTGTGTATATACAGTACATACAGGTCTATGTGTATTTTTTTTTTCTTCTTCTGTTAAATACAGAAATAAATGTAGGCTTAAACCCTAGTTTCAATAAATATACAATAATTAAAATTCTCAATAGTTATAAATACACAATAAATAAAAATTACTCCTCATTACTGTCTTCGTCGAAATTAAAGGTTTTCGTTTCTACCTTCCCTCTTTTTTCCTTCCCGTGCACATGATAATAAGTCTCGGTTACGACGGTCACTGACACCAGTTTTATACGTCCAATTTCTGTTGCTTCTCTGTTTAAACTAATCGTTACTTCCTCTAAGTCTGGTTTTGGTCTTGGGTCAGTTGGGGTCGGCTGTCGGTCATCAGTTGCGTCTGGGGTAGGTTGTGGGTCATCAGTATCCGGGGTAGGTTGTCGATCGTCAGTATCCAGGGTTGGTTGTTGATCAGCGGTATCCGGGGTAGGTTGTCGATCGTCAGTATCCAGGGTTGGCTGTTGATCAGCGGTATCCGGGGTTGGTCGTCGATCGTCAGTATCCAGGGTTGGTCGTCGATCGTCAGTATCCAGGGTTGGTTGTTGATTGTCAAAAGAGTCAGAGAAATAGTCCCCTGGAGACAAAGATAATGATTCATACAAATATTTCAACGAAAGTACTGGCAGAGGGGTACTAGATCCTGAGTTAATATCCTTACTCTTCTGTCTTCTTTCCTTTTCTGCTTCTCTTGCCTTCTTAGCAATTCCTTCTCCTACTCGCTCCTCTTCCAACTTCCTTTTCCTTTCCTTCCCCTCTCTCAGGTTTTCTTGCTTCAACGTATAACGATCCGACGCCGCGGAGAAAGCCACTGCTAAAGTATCGCTTTTGGAGAGGTTATGAGTTCTCCTATAATGCCTACGGAATTTAATCCCCTCAGTGGTTTCATATGTGCAAGTCTCGCATTTCAGCGTTAGTTCACGTCCATGGGCCTCTTTCATGTGTTTGTTTAGCTCTGCCCGTGAAGTAAAACCAGCCTTACATGTACTGCAAAGAAGTAACATCGTAAATCGTAAATCTGGAAGAGGTAGAAACACACACAGAAACAAAAACAAATTAGTCCCTCATCCAATATTCATTTTAATCTCGGTATCGTCCTGGCACACGCCGAGTCCTAGCTGGATTATGACGTTTCAGCCAAGTCTCCAGAGGTGGACCATCATAACCCTTAAGTCTGTCTAAGTGCACTACTTTAGGCTTACATCTCTCATTTCGTTGTATTCGATATACCACATCAGAAAGCTTAGTGATAACTAAGTAAGGACCAGTCCACTTCATGGTTAGCTTAGGACACACTCCTCTCTTCCTCTCTATTCCATACAACCAAACCCAGTCACCAACTTTATAACTGGTGAGTCTAGTGTTCCTATCATACATCTTAGCTTGGCGTTCACCCGTCAAGCGAAGTTTATTTCGGGCTCTATCATGCACATCATGAAGTTTATCTCTCAGTTGCTCTGCATAATCTCCTATTTCACTTCCATTTTCCACAGATGAAGATCGCTCAACCAATATATCTACTGGCAATGAAAGTTCTCTTCCCAACATCATTACTGCCGGAGTTTCTCCCGTTGACTCCTGTACACTTGATCTGTAAGCTAACATGGCATGGGGAAGCAGCTCGTCCCAATCTCTCTGGTTCCTGTCCGGATCGATGAGGGTTCTCACCATGCCAATCAAGGTGCGGTTAAACCGTTCAATCATCCCCATCACTCCTGGGATGAAGAGGACACGTACGCGTCTTCTTAATTCCTAGAAGTTTACATACTTCACTCATTAAGTTAGACTCAAAGTTTCTGCCCTGATCAGTGTGGAACTCATTTGGGATTCCATATCTGCATACAAATTCCTCTACAAAGATATTAGCCACTGTCTTGGCTTCTTGGTTTGGCATAGCATAAGATTCAGTCCATTTAGTGAAATAGTCTCCAATGACCAACACATATCTATTTCCTTTATCTGTCTCGGGCAAAGGTCCCATAATATCCATAGCCACTCTCTCCATCGGGGCTCCAACTCTGTACTGTTGCAAAGGTGCTCTATTCTTCTTAGGTGGATTCTTGGACCGTGCACACACAGTGCATTTCCTAACCCAAGAGCGTACATCAGCGGCTAGTCCTACCCAGTAGAATCTACCCTGAAGTTTGTGTAACGTCTTGTTTACTCCTAGATGAGCTCCTGTTTTTGCATCGTGCAAATCAGCCAAGGCCACTGAGCGTAGGGACTTGGGGAGTACAGTTTTCCAAATCGATAATAAAAGAGAAAATGTTCCAATGACCAATTAAATAATCAGTCCTCCATTGAATAATAAGCAGTAGCACTAATATTCAATATCTCACAAATAGATAAAAGTTTGTACATGTATAAACATTCTTAGAACTACTTGTCACAGAAACCAGATTGGAATTGGTTAGACCTTTAGGTATACCCGCAAAGGATCAGTTAGTCAAACTATCCAGCGACCTGAAGTACACCTAATTTCAGCGTAGCTAATGATTTATTAGCTACAAAGAGTAAAATCTCTCAACCAAAAGTAATAAATAAAGGGAATATGTTCACCACTTCCAATGCTCATTTCTTAACAGTGACTGCGATATCTGAACTGACATCTCTGTAATGCAATATAATTGTAAAGACATTTTATCAAGTGTTGCATTATTCAATAAATAATTACTGGCAAAGTAATATAAAATCCAAGAATTCATGTCCATTTTGTGTATTCTGTTTCAGTTCCAAGCATACATATTGATAACTATTATCTGATAAATGAATACCAATATAACAAGCATCCATATACACAGCAGTCATACTAATCATATGCACAATACCAATTTGGCTAGTTTTGGGCCATCCCATTTTGGCTAGTTTTGGCCAATCTGCTTCTGGCCTATATTCGGCCTTAAAAACCATGAAAATACACATTTAACTCTAAAATAAACATTAAAACATCAATTCTGGTACAAAGTCCAATAGATTGATCAACATTTGTTGTTGGTGCAATGCAAATCAGCTAATCTGCATATGAATAGCAATGGGCGGAAACGAAAGGAATAATTACCGTAAATCTCGGTTCAACAAGGTTCACAGACAGGTCAGTTTCACAGCGCATCTAATGCCAAAGTGTACAGCCACATATTCGATCAAACTCGGCTATCACATATTTCAGCGCACTACCATGCGCGTATGCTTTAACCACGCGAATATGTACGCACATGAATATTCATAAATCTTCGCAATAACTATTTCAAAGTAAGTGCGATTACATCAAATAATTTGTAACCTTTATACAAAGAGAAATATATTGATCAAAATAAGGTAAGAGCCTTATTCCGAGAGTACAGACATTTAGAATAATGGTAAGTCAGCCTGACAGTACAACTCAGCAATTTAACAAGTGAAATAGACAAAAATGTATGAAAAGATCGAAAAATCAGTCCCACATATATATTTTGGTGTTTCAAGTCAGTTTTATAAAAATGAACAAGTTAGATTTTACGCTGACCGTCACAATATTATTGATGTAAAGAAAGAAATTATTAAATGAAGTTTTTGTTTTTGTGTTCAAACTAAAATCTTGTCTCAAACAAATGTGTTCTTCTTTTCGAGTGTCAATTTAGTTATTCCATATACCTGTATTTCTATAGTCATATATTTTGACTGAAACGAATTAGGATTTTATAAGATACATCGCTTCTATCTCTCTTCCACGAAGATATGGCCACAAATACCAGGCTCGCCGTAAGGGAAGGTAGGGGCGATGCGGTCGACGCTCTCAACGAGGGTGACGGCCGGTACAGTAGTTTAATGTAACTAAAATACCAATGAGCAAATAAATCGGAAGTCAGAAGGAATTGGCAAGTCTTAAAAATAAAAAAAAGTATCAAAATATGCTTATCTAACCGTTATTAAATGCCTAGAACCCCTGAGCTTCCGGGAACTCTGCGTCCTGCACCCCACCAAGGGCCCTAAGGCGGGCCCCAGGATGTTCATCTGAACGTAATTTAATGCTAAAACCCCCATATAAGAGTATAGTGGTGATGCGGATTGTTGTTCTGCCCCCAAACGTTTTCGCTCATTACGCCACTGAATTTCCACTTGTATCAACTTACCATATAAATTGTCATGAAGGGCTCTGCCCCTTCGAACCCGACCCCCACTAAAACGGTACCACTTTAAAATTCCTTCCGACGGGCCTGCCGGGGCCACGTACTTGGATTCCTTGGATTCCCTGCACTCGTTTCAGCAGCACGGTCGATAATTGGTGTTTCAGATGAAGGTATGTCAATTTGATGATTTGCCTACCAGAGAAAAGATGTACAAAAGTATAAAAAAAACCTAGTTGGTATTCAGTATGAAGCTATAGCAGATACATATATTCATATGAACAAATTTCGGGCATCTGCTAATGCTACGTTTACACTATGTTCACGGCGGCCACGGCAACCACGTTTCAGGCCACCGTGGACGAAACGGGATTGACGTGACACAACGCGGGGGACCGTATGGGCAAACGTGACAGGCCGTGATTGCCGTGGATACCGTGTCAGATTTTTAAACTGTCAAAAAATTTGCCACGGCAGTCACGGTGCGGATGAGAAACCTAGTAGGCCGTAATAAACCGGGGTGAACGTAACAAAACGTGACAGTCCGTAATAGGCCGTAACAAAACTTGGGGGTGGTCCGTAGTGGGACGGGTTAAGCGCCCGGCACGCTACGGCGCGTTGCGTTCTACTACGATCTGACACAACGCGAGGTCTCAGAATACCATGATTGCTATTGCTTGGGAGACCTTCTTTTTATACCGCCGGCACAAACGTGCTCCAAAGCTGCCCTGCCTCCACGTTTCATCCGTACAAAGCCTTGACAGAACGTGAAAAACGTGTCAGACCTTGATCAGAACGTGGGAAACGTGAGGGACCCCATCAGAACGTGACGGGCCGGGAGGAAACGTTCTGGCATCCGTGGTAGAACGCGGGCCGAACCGTAGTGCGCCTTTGAGCCTCCGGGACTCAGCATCACCTTCCCCCCACGGCCCGTCACGGATACCGTGGTAGACCGTGAGAAAACTTGGCAAGACGTAACAAAACTTGAATTCAGAGATAAAATTGGTCTAAATCCCACGGCGCACTACGTTTCGGGCAAACGGGGCTGCCGTGGCCGCCGGGAACATAGTGTAAACGTAGCATAAACGCGGACTCGCTCCGCGGTCTACAACACGTGAAATCTTCTTTGAAAATGCGCTAAGTGTGCAAAGAAATGCTCCTACAATGAAAAGAAACTTTGATTTCACATCAGCTCGGGTGGAAATCACATATTCAATAACTGTTCTTTCCATTGAAACCAATTTCGAAGTGATTTGTTCACTGGAAATTAGGGCCTTTTCGTCTTCAAAAGGGGACAACAATCATTTATTTTGTGAATTCTCTATGGAGGTCACGTGAAAATTCGCCTTTTCCACTGGGGTTGTGTACTTCAAGGAGCTAATGCTCGTAACTGCGACTTGTTATTGGGCCAGCTCGGGCGCCAAAACAGAGGATATGTAATCCCCTACCGTCTGATATTACACATAATTTGATTGGTTGTCGAGAAATTAGGGCCAATTTCAATCCAATAAAAAGAAGCTTTCGTAAATGTACACATCGACCTTCGTAATTAATGCATTGTGCGTAAGCGAAGTTTTTACACAGCGGACAATGAGGCTTACACACCGTGCTCGCAGCCGTGCGTATTTCGACCACCAAATTTGACTCAGCTCCGCGGCGATGGAAAAGACACATTTTATGTTGATTTCAGCAATTTACTGAAGGGAATTTAGATATTATGGACGATCTTTTACAAAAAAGGTGTGTAGGGATTAGATTATATCTCTCACGAGACACTGAATTTTTTAGTTTTCCTGAAATTTAGCAAATTAATGGCACTCTGAACTCGCTTTCATATCAATTCCTTTCATAGCAAAAGCGCTCCTCACAATTTCTGTAAATTTGGCAGTTTAACGCTACGCGTACCGCCTTGACCGGACTGTGCGGTATCTGTGCAGTTCTGTGTGTAGAGAGGTCAGGCTGTATTCATTATTTCTTGGGGGTGCATAAATTGCTCTAATTATACGTACGCGTGTAATGCGCAAGTTTATTGTGACGGCACTAAACCCATCCCACTCATTGTTCCCCTATTTTCATAATGGTACTGACCCAATGAAATGTAGTGCAGTGCGCTCGTACGCGCTGCGCTGCGTGTGTACATGTACTGTACTTATGCATGTTCAGTTATATGTGTATGCATAGCATTACGTACATGCATACAGGGCTAGCTGGCACAAAACCCTGGGTCGGGCTTCTAAAATGGGACATGAAGCATGATTTGACATGAAAATTGACGGAGCTAAAAATGAATCAATCAAAATGAAATTTATATGTATGAAAAGCTTACGTATCATATGTCATTGTCTGTGATTGAGGATTTACAAATTTGACGCAAAACGCGTTGCTGCAAAGTTAAAGATTGGTTTATTGAAAGGCAATCGAGCACAGTGCGACCGATCCATTGACATGGTGTATGAGAGAGTAATTTTTTTTAAATGGATTGTAAAGTTCAACGTCAAAGTGACGGAGGTTTTTTTTCAAGTAAGGGCATGGTTTTACATGGAATGTAAAGGAAATGTTTCCTTCTTCTCATATCTCGATTGAGGATATTATTCTCAATTTCGATTTTTAATGGTAAAGAAAAGTGTAAAAAGATGTCGAGAATTTTACCATATGTCATGTAATATAAAATGCGAGCGGGTCGGTTGATCTCCCAAAAGGAGCGCGAAGGAATTGATATGATGAGCAGATCTAAATATTCATGTTCGATCTGCTAGTGAAGGAATCGCGTATTCATATTGCAGGGTGATCCCGCCCATCTTAGACGGAGGGATGACAATGGACTTATGCATTGTGATGTGCATCTGCATCTACTAGACTAACATATATAATTTCCTGATTTGTTTTCTTTTTTTCGGGAAAAGAAGAGGGAAGAGAGAGAGAGAGTTGACAGGTCACGCTCGCACAGCGGTGTTGACATTCACACTCTCACCAGTTTTCTACGATAAACCCCTATTTCATAAAAATCGACGAGTCCGGTACCTTGGTGTTACGCTCTAGTGCACTCGAACGTTCGTCGTTTGTGTGGGAGGTACACAAAATGCCCGATTGATCTTTTGGCCGAATGTGGGTCAAATTTGTTCATATGCTTACCACTCGAAAGTGAACTTATCTGACTTTAGTATGTCATAGAAGAACTCACTGCAGCTTTCCTATTGTCTGCATTAAATTGTTCTGTTTCACGTGTTTGCCATACATGGAATTGTAGCGACAAATGTTACAGTGCATTCATTTATAACTCACTGGTATACATATTGTATTTTCAATCCAAAATGGCTGCCTGATAAAGTCAGACAGAGTTCGAGGATTTTGGTATTACGCCATACCTTCAGAACTGGTTTTAACTCGATTTATTACTGAACGATGTTTATTCATTAGTATTTTGATCACATGATGAATTAACATAGATGTACGCGTATTTATTCATAAGTTTTTAGATCACGTGATTAATCAACATACATGTGCGCGTGTTTTGAACCAATCGCGCTGTAGTTGCGATTGGCGCTCTTCTGATTTTCCTGTGCGGAAATCAGTGAGCTGTTTTAATATTGGTATACACACATGCTGTTATTGTGTCGATTATTGTACCTGTCAAATAGTATCCAACGAGGATTGAACTACTACGTCCCCGGACCATTCCCGGTGGACGTGCTCACCTATTTACATCTTGTACGTTTTGCAAGATATATTTTGACTCTCTCTTGTGTTCTGTATTGACGACACTTTAATTCGCCGTGCAGTGAGAATAGAACATTTAATATGATCTAACGTTTTTCTCACCTGCATTATTGTTTGACAACCTTTATCATCGACTTCATATGATATATATTGTCTTGACATTTTGATTCTTCGACCTGCATCGCAAGTTGATCTATCGACCTCGACTGCATCATTATTGTATTCGATTGACTGTCTCATCACCATCATCAACGAGACCGTCTTCTGACTCTTCACCAACGTCATCGCCTTCACCAACGTTGTCTTCATCTTCGCTGTCTTCATCATCGTTGTCTTCATCATCATCTTCATCATCGTTGTCTTCATCACCGTAGTCATCGTCTTCAACATCGTCTTCATCATCGTGGTATTCACCTAGCGTCGATCATCGTCTGCATATCCTACGCGATCGACAACCAGCTCATCGACCACCGTTTTCGACTAGCTAGTTTCTACGTCTAGAACCTGAAGAAGATCTACTTTGAATTCAACTCCCATGACTCACGTAACGTTAATTATATTGTGATTTATGCATTGCATTGTTTATCATTGTGATGCCTTATTTTGACTGACTGAGTGCCTGTTGTTGAGTGCGTACGCTTACTAACACATATTTTACTATACAAATAACGCACGTCCCAGAGTGCAATAGCGGTGAATGCAGTACGCGCGAGGTTTCTTTAGATTGGTGCCGCTCTGTGCAACGAGCCGCTTGCGGCGAGTTGACAGTGCGAACCATCTGAAGAAACCAAGCGCGTACTGCATTCACGTTACGCACAACAGGGTCAAGTGCGTTATTTGTTTTATAAAATAGGCTTATAGCTTAGCGACGACACAAATAAGATAAGATTAAGAGTTAGATTCTAAGACCTTGCAGGCTTGCTATACAGTATACTAAAGATCTACTTACCAAAACGTTCACGGGATTTCCACTTGCCTTGAGTAATAAAATCCATAGAACTTGAATCAGACAGTGAAACAGCTGAAATTGGCATGCCCTGAAATTCCTGGCTGCGATCATTATAAAATCCAAAAGTCAAAACAGGCCAAAAGTCAAAACAGGCAAAACAACGCATTTACCGTTTGAACGTAGATCACAGATAGAGTATGTACAGTGGAGTTATAGACAATCAGTTATTATAAATATTCACATTGCATCCGTGGAAATGGAACACCTTCTGGATGCTCTGCTGCTGAATCTGGGATTGGGAAGAACTGAATTCGACAGATGTAGGCCTAGAGTTATCGCCGCCGTATGCCACGGTTTCTTGGCTAGAGCTGAATGAAGAACTGATGATATTAGTAGTAGTAGTAGTAGAAGAAGCTGAAGGAGCAGTAGAAGTTGAAGAAGTAGCATAGGCAGTAGAAGAAGATGAAGAAGAAGAAGTGTTAGACTCACTCTCAGGTCCAGAGACAGAGTACAGATGATTGGCAAGCATGCCGCTCATCTCTCTCTTTCTACTGTCGCTTGTCCGGCTATAATGGCGGAGACTGGTCTCACTCTTGTGTCCACTTATTGACATAATGTCCCTACCTTGGACACCAGCACTGTCGAGAGTATTGATTGTAGTGGCACGCAGGGAATGGTTAGTGTAAACTTGGCTACACCCAGCATTACGAGATATTGACTTGAGCTTGTTTCCGATGGTGTTTACTCCAAGTGGGCTATCGCAGTACCAACAAGATCCATCCTTAGGAGCTGCTTGTTTGGGCCTTTGCCAGAGCCAGATGCACTTTGCGTTCAGTCTACTGACGTAAGTCTGGAATGCTCTCAAGGGACATGAATTACTATTCGGAATCTCATACATCCGGCCACTGTTTGACACTTCATCCTGCCCTTCTCTGTTGTTCTTGGTGAGACAGTCTTTCTTCTTCATGTAAGAAAGGCCACTGTCGACGTCTGTCTCAATCGTGAAATCACCTGGCTTCATCTCACGAATGTTCTCCCTACCACGGTTACAAAAAAGGTCATGATATCGACGAAAACCTTATTTTGCAACCCTTTCGGTGTTGTCATGTCAAGTTCCTCAGAGTTCTGCATTGTTTGCATGTCCGTTGAGGTGATCACGGGTTTATGCTCGACGAAACCCTTTCCTTGCTTCTTCAAACTCACCATTACGGCCTTAAACATGCGATTCGATTGAGGAAATTTCACTTTGTCTGTAATATCCCAGTCGGATTCGTCCATATACATGTAATGTCGTTGAACTCCGTATCAGAGTCTGCATAGTTCTTTTTTTGTAACTTGTCCCATCCTCTTTTCGAACCCCGGCGTAAAACTTGGTCAGAAAGGAATCAAGATCAGACGGAACGGCCAGTCCGGTCTCTAAATTCGTGTTCGAATAGGCTGCACATCCTAGTAATTTGTCTCTAGCGAATTTCAAAGTCTTCTTTGTGTTGCCACTATCCATCTGGCCCACCAGGTCAGCGAGTTCTTCGTCCGTGGGGACATAAAATGACTTATTAGTCGCCATTTTCGCGATTTCAGCTACAACAAGAGTAGGCCTACCTCATGACCTCGAAGGCTAGATCTACGTGTACGCTTTCAAATTTATGGAAAATTTGTTTTCAAATCTCCCGCTTTAGCGCGCATAGTTAAGTACGCGTACGCTAGAGCTACATTATTAGCTACGCGTAGCCTACAATAATTGCAATGCACTCGAGGGAGCGCGTACTACACATACGCGCGCGCACTGGATCTCCATGGTCACGCGTACGCACCGTGCAATATAACTTTTTGCTGCGCTTTTTCTGCACTCATTTCTGCAAAATCGTGCTTGCATCAAAAATGTGTCAATGTCATGTGACGCGTATTGACCAATCACGATGCTTAAAATACTAGAGCCATTTTATAAATGTTTATAATTGCACTAGTCTAGGTCTAGGCCTGGTCTACTGATCTAGATCTGCTATAGTCTAGATCCACCGATATATTGTTGTATTCTCGTGTTGTGCATTCCGTACACATACACAAGTAGAGATTTGTTTAGTGGTTTTTTGAACCACAATATTTCGTGCCTATGTAAGTAAATCTAAACGCTGTCTAGCTTAGATTTGAGTAGTATTTTCTTGACTGTTATTATTCATGCAGTGTGAATGATATTTAACTGACTTGTTTTAGTACTGTCTTAAGTTGTACTGAACAGGACTCCTGATATTTCGAGACTTGTATTAAGCGGTAATCATTAATACCATAGTGACTAAGTTGAGTCTCCTTTACATTTAATGTGCTGTTGGAAGTTATCTATGTTTGATTATTAATAGTAACTACCAAGGGTCTAGTGATAGTTTAATTGTTTGTCACTGTTGAGATAGACAGAAGAGGTTTCTGATAATTCTGTAATCATTGTTTCTTATGTGAAATTATAGAATATAGATTCTAGAACCAGTTTTTAACCATAATCAATTTGTCTGGATGTGATCATTTATTAAGTGTTTTATTGTCTGGAGGGATACTGCTTTTTAGTAGTTTAATTTAAAAAAGGGATTACGTGGAATTACTAGTTAACACGCAACATAGTCCACACCCCATGTAGTTTTCTAAAGAATTACAAATTACCTTTTTGTTCACGCCAGTATTCCGAAACTATAAATCTGAAATTCCACTTCATAAAATTGCTCATGATATGCAACAGCTGTGCAGAGTAGAATAAGATTTTTAAAAACTTGATTAATTTCAGGAGTAATATGTCTTTCTGTCATTTTTTCCTCTTTTAGTGACAAATATCATAAATGTAGAATTGTTCTGTGATCACAAGTCACATTGTGTTTTTTTTTTTTTTTACTGTGGTTATTTCTATCTTGTTTTTAAATAAGGGATTTTCTCCTCCTTTACATCACTTTGCATTCTAAATTATTTAATACCAAAACAATTAAAGAGAAACACACCCAGGCGCGTACGCAGGGGGGGGGGGGGTTAGGAGGTTACCCCCCCCCCTTTGGTATTTTTATGTGTGTAAACCCCCCCCCCCCCCAAAAAAAAAAAAAAAAAAAAAAAAAAACCCTTTGTTTTGTTTGTTTTGTTTTTTTTGCCATGGCTGACCTAAACAAGGTGACCTTATCCCCCCCAACGGAGCAAAATGTCAAATTTTCAAATTTCGAGACCAAAAAAAAAAAAAAAAAAAGTGTCCTCTTACCCCCCCCCCCCCCCCCCCCCCCCTTCCTCCCCTTGTATCTAAAGCTACATGTGCAAGATATTTTGATGTTCTATTCATGATTTATGAAGAATTTTAACTGCGACACACACTATGAACATCACGGACAAAGAAAGAGGACAAAATATACAGTTCCTCATTCTACCCTCAACAATTGCTGTGGTAGACAGAGAAACATCCCTTCACTGCTATTATGTACTATTATTTACTCACCCAGATCGTCATTCTTCTTTGTGCAGAGACCTGTACCTACTGTGCAATTAAAAGAAAAAGCAAAATTTAGATCTCCATTTGATCTTATTGTGAATCAAATATTTATCTATCTTATTATATGTCAATATATCGTCTGCAAGTCTTAAATGGCTCATCCCCCCCCCCCCCGTTTATGCTGATTCCCTTTGGTGACCAGTCTAATGTTCTGAAGATGCTCTCTAGGCAAGCAGTGAAGAATTTTGGTGAGCCGGTGTCTCCCTGTCGAACTCCCTTTCTTATCATGATTTTGTTGCTGTCCTAGTGCATTTTAACAGTGTTGTAGTCTAGAGAAGGTTGAGTTCTGGGAAGAGGTGACAAATAACTTGTGAGCGTTATCATTGTAATTATTATGCAAGTGCATGTAGAATAACATCAGAAAAAAATGTTCCCTAAAAAGCATGGCTCTTCATATGCCTTAATATTCTAAATATGGCATGTAACATCATACAAATCGGAACGGATGTTTACGCCACATGTTCATGTAGTCCCATATACATATTCCTGTGTACAGTGCTTGTAACGTTACCAAGACTGGGCCAAATTTCTTATCGTTTTGATGATTCCAGAACCTTCCAGTACACATCAATATTTATGCTAGACGATCAACCTTTTTCTGATCGATTCCACACCGTTTCTTTCACAATGCAATCGCATGACCATGCAGAACTCGACTTTATATTTAAGAAACTGATGTATGCATTGTCGATTCCTTGGTCTTGAAATGCCTTCAGTCCTGCATAGGTTTCGACATAATCATATGCCTTTTCGTAGTCTACAAATGCTACGCATAGAGGGATGTTGTATTCTTGGCACTTTCTTTCAGTTGATTAATGGTGTGGATGTGATCAATAGTTGAAAAAACCCTTCTGAAGCATTGGTTGGTTGGTATCAAGGATTTTCTCTAGCCGCTTGGTAATGATTTTTGTATACATCTTATACAGGTTTGGGAGGAGGCTGATGGGTCTGTAGTTCTTTAGATCTCGCTTGTCCCCCTTTTTGTGCAGAATTATCATTGTGGCTTCTTTCCATTGATGTGGTATCCTCCGCGTTTGCATACATGCAGTGTACAGTTTGGCTAGTTGTTCGGTCGTGTCTCCTCCCTCCTTGATTGTGTATAATTTATAGGTATGCTGTCTGGGCCTGGTGATTTCATTCTCTTCATTTGATTTATTGCATGTTGAACCTCCCAATCAGTTACAATTGGGATATATTCTTGTGGGTCTCCTGGATCATCTGTATCTTAATTGCTGTTGTATAGCTGTTCATAGAATTCTTCAATTCTTTTAAGTATCCGGTCCTGATCTGGGATTTCTTGTCCATTGCTGTCGAGGAGGCTTGTGATTTTCTGTTTGCTTCAAGCTCTTGTTTTCCCCAACTGTGGATTTGATCATTGTTGTGTTGTAACTACGGATGGCTTCTCATTGCTTTTTCCTTACTGTTTTGCAGGTATCTTCGTATTCAACATTTTGGATGCCTATGCCTTCTGCTTTCATGTCCCTCCTTTTTTCCATGAGTTTTCTGGTAGATTCTGATATCTTGTTTTCACGAGCTTTTGGTTTTTTCCCAGCGATTTTTATAGCGATTTCTTGGGTTTTTTCCACTAGCAGATTAGTCCATGTTTCAATTTCAAATTTCAATTTCAATTTCAATTTCAAATTTATTCATGTTTCCAACAAAACATTACAAATCAATTATAAGCATTTAAAACAAATTTAAGAAAACAAGTTGGAAACAAAGGGGTCCACTAAAAAGCAATGTTTGTACAAGTTTAAACACCTCAAATGAAACTTAGGAATAATGAGTAATTAATTTAACTAATCTGTAACTCCAAAAGGAACTACAAAATAGGGGTATGCCAACAGAGACGAGAAAGGGACAAGACAATACTTTACACGACAAAGATAGAAGAGCACGGTCATAATACAAAGAGTAGACAATGACAAAAAGAAGTGAGAGATCAAGGGTACAGAAAATAATACTAAATGATGAGCTGCATATGGGGTTGAGAAGAAGGGAAAGAGAAATGCGCGTTAGAAAGGAAATAAATTGAGAAGGAACAATATAATATATCAAATTACATCTTGAGTCAGCGAGCGGAGAATGATCTTGTATTAAGCCAAAGCAACAACGGCATATAATTCAATGAGGTGTATATGATTGTAATAAAAACAATTTCATTTTTTTTTTTTTTAAGTATTAATCGATGGAGCATTTTTTTATTTAACCACTTAATGAATTCCAAAACTTTGGACCTTCATATATAAATGTTTTTTGAGCTGAGAGGGTCCGCAAGAGATTTGTTTCCTCTTCGTCGGTGCATTTGAAATTGGTTTTTCAACTCCAAATGAAATTCTGTTCTCTTCTATTTTAGTTTCTCTAGGTTGATGCTACTTTGTTTTGGTTTTAGCCTCTCTTTTTTGCCTCTCTAGTCGGGTGTTGATTTTCATCTTGCCCAATACCATCCTGTGGTCATACCTCTTCCTCGTCGTATGTTGAAGTTGGAGCATAGACTTGGATAATTTGGGTTTTATTTATTTTTTTATTTTTGTTGATTTTTGTTGATTTTTCTTTGTTGATTTTTTTGTTGTTGATTTTTTTGATTTTTTTTTGTTGTTGATTTTTTTAATTTTTATCTCTAATTGATTTTTATTTTTATTTGTGCCAGACGTTCATTTATTCCTTTTATTTCAGAAATGTTTCCGGCGATGCTTTTGTGTACCAGGAATCCTACTCCTGCTTCACTCCCCATAGGAAAGAAATGAGCCTGCCGCATACTCCTGCGGCAGACTTGCCGCAGATCTGCAGCAGACCTGCCGCAGACAGTCATCTTTTTCACATGCAAATTAGTTTTGCCGCAGACTTGCCGCAGACTTGCCGCATACTCTTTCAGTATGATGAAGAGTCTGCGGCAGACCTGCCGCAGACTCTTCATCATGAATATTCATATCTCATATAGACCTGCTGCAGACCTGCCGCATACTCTTTCATATCCATTACGTGGCAATAAAGTATGCATGTAGAAGAACCAGTGATAAACTGATTGATACTTCATAATCGATATTACCAATTAGGTAATACCAATATATATCGATATTACCAATTAGGTATATTCTATTCTCAATTGTATTAACTCCATCATATAGATCATTTGAAGTGTATTCAAGAGTAACATTTAAAGTGACACAGGCTCGTACACATATATATATACTAAATATGTATATTGTTTCTTGGTTAGTAATCATATAATCAATATATCTATTGCTAAAACGTGAATGTAATTGTAACATGATCAGACAAAATAATCTATTGGTTAATAATGGCAAAAGGAAAATAGAAATTAAAAAAATGATGTGCATTGCCTTAATTTGCTTAACAAATCATGATAAATGTATTTTTCTGTCACACGTGTAAAGTAATAATGAATATGCATGAGATGATTGGTTTCAATTGGTTTCAATTGGCCCTATTATACTTTAATGGGATTTCAATTGGACCAATCTGCCCCATTAGACTTTAAAAGGTTTTCAATTGGTTTCAATTGGACCAATTGAAGTCCAACTTCAGGCCAATTGGGGTCCCATTAAAGTCTAATGGGGCATAGGCCAATGGGCCCAATTGGTCCAATAGGGACAATCTGGACCAATTGAAACCATCTGAAGTCCTATTAAAGTCCCATTGAAACCTGTTAAAACCTATTGAGACCAATTGAAACCAATTGAAAATTCAATTGGTGTTCAATTGGTTTCAATTGGATTTTCGTCTTGGGTAGTTACAACAAAAAAGTGAGTTAGTGGGGCTGAAGATAAGATCACATATGGCACAACAAAAAAGTTTGAAACAGTCCGTTAACTCCTCAGTCTCACTTATGTAACAAATTCCTCTTATGGTACCAGTTGAGCTTGAAGCAAATTGTTTGGTTTGACAGAAGCTAAAAAGACAATTAACAGTGCTAATTAACACAGGAATTTACAAGATCATGGGCTCAGCCTGCAACCTCATATGGTACTGCATGTCCTACAAAATGGCCGCCTATAGCCTTGCTTCAGACTGTATAATTTCCCACTTTTCTGTGGTAGACCTGCCGCAGACTGTTCCTGTGGCATACTAGTATGCGGCAAGTCTGGAGCAAAGTTTCATCCTGCCGCAGATCTGCCGCAGACTGTTCCTGTGGCATACTGGTATGCGGCAAGTCTGGAGCAAAGTTTCATCCTGCCGCAGATCTGCCGCAGACTGTTCCTGTGGCATACTGGTATGCGGCAAGTCTGCAGCAAAATTTCATCCTGCCGCAGATCTGCCGCAGACTGTTCCTGTGGCATACTGGTATGCGGCAAGTCTGCAGCAAAATTTCATCCTGCCGCAGATCTGCCGCAGACTATTCCTGTGGCATACTGGTATGCGGCAAGTCTGCAGCAAAATTTCTTTCTGCCGCATACTTCGGCATACTCTTTGCCGCAGACTAAAAGTCTGCGGCAGATCTGCGGCATGTCTGCGGCATACTTTTCACTTTCCTATGGGTCATATTCTTCTTTCCTAGAAGTGGTGCCCACTTGTCAGTACTGAGAGTTCTTCTCCTCGTCTGCGGACTTCACCCAGTCCAATGATGTCCCACTTTATTCCATGGAGATCTTCCTCGAGTTCCAGTAGTCTCTCTTCTTGAAGCAGTGATCTCACATTGTACGTTGCAATGTTCAGTTTCCATTGGTGGCCTGTCCTTACCCAGGGATTCTTAGCACCCCCTGCTCCTTGCTTTATCGGGCCGCCACCTTGACTGGGGGCATTTGCTTATTTGTGTCTATCATGCTGGTTTGTGTGGGCCTACCCATCCACTCTAGCCCAGTGCGGGTTGGTCGATAACGAACACTTTTATATCAGAAGTCTCACATCCAAGCGCACATAGGCGCGTCACACATGAGCCCTATGTAAACACTTTGGAATTTTTGGGGCCCGGGCCTAGATTTTAGGCGCCCATGTGTCCCGTATCGAGCCCTGTATGATATATCATATAAGAGATAAAGTCCACTATGGGGTGTTCACCTGACTATCCATGCTAAAAATAAACAGTAACGTACGCAACTAACTCCAAGCAAGGTATGTAAGATATCGTATAAAGTAAACAGTATGATGTTAATGGGCCTGTATTCACCTTTATATTTGACAAGAAATTTGAAGAGATGATCTTAATTCATATTTCAACAGGATCATTTAATAAAATGAAAAGCAACAAATAGAGGCTGAAATCTTTTTTCTATCTTAAAACAAAAAAAAAAATCACAATTTAAGTGGTGCAAATATATTACCTATCTCTCTACGTGTTAAGGCTATATATAGCTTTGCAAATATAATCATTAATCTTATCGCATCCCCAATAAGACCTACATCATGATTAAGATATTTAGAGTTTCATCTCAAACATGCATGTTGTTATGCTTGGAAAAAATATGGAAAAGATGTAATTACTATGAATATAATACACTCAGCATAAAACAGAACGTAGACACTCTTTATTATACGTCTATTTTTCTCATTTTGTATTTTTCTTTTGTTTCTACATATGGTATATTATTAATGTTACTTTCAGCCATCACTCATGTACAAGTCAGTTTCTAGTTTTGTTTTATAATTTTGATTGTAAACTATGGACAATTATTTTGCAATGCATAATTGTTTATTAAATAATACCATTTTCAACTGAATTGAATTGTAAAGAGGTGATCTCAAAACTGTACTCAGTGCATAGTGCAGTCTCGAGATCACCGAATGAGATTTTAAGTAAGCAAATTATAATTTACATCAAAAGTGTTGGGAGTTTTTTCTATCATTTCTTGTACTTACAAAATAATACAAATTAACTACATTAAACGGCAATCAAACCCTTTTAATAAGTTTATTTGGATAAAATCAGAAAAATAAGAGAATCTGAAAACCAAAAGGTTGAAATAAATTCAACCAATTATAAGAAATATAATAATGATTGACAATATAGATCACTAAATCCATGTGAATATCAAATTGGCAATTTCGTCAGTGGATTGTGACGTATTCATAGACAACTCTCCCGTTTGTCGTTTACAAAAATATTCTTATTTTCAGCTATTTATCTCCTAATAAGCGCCTTATCCCTTGGAGCACTACTAAAAAAAAAAAAAAGGGGGTAGCATTATCCTCTGAAACCAAAAATCCTTCTGAGTCATATATTCTGAAAAAATGACACTTTAGTAATTTTCTGTGGTGGAACAATTGGGAAAGTTGTCCACCTCTACATCACAGTGACATTACCGGTTCAGCAAATTTGAAGTTCACATACATTATAGTGATTACAACTTTCAAGAATCCATATAAATTCCTTATTTTCTGTCCAATTTCTTTCAAACTTCTTGGATTATCCTTTCATATAGATAATATTAATAATAATAATATTTTACATCTTGTACACTGTCGCTCATAAAGTTGGAATATTTTAGTTTTACCCGAATTCATGGAATTATTTTAAAAATAATTTAAAAATAATAGATCTAGATAATAGTATACATTCTCAGATTTTATTCAATAACAATTTGCCAATGTGTGTTTTGCGGGACTGCTAAAGCATGTGTATGCTACCATGCTTATCAACTAGGGGACTTACGCCCTCAAGTCATAAATGACAGTAATGAGGATTAATGCCCCACAAAAGGGCACTAATATAGCACATCGACACGGTTTTGATCCTGGGGCCTCACAGTTACGAGGCCATTGCTTTGTCACTGAACCATGACTGTACACAGCGGAAGCTAGGGTAGGGGGCAGTTTCCATAAATTAAAAAAAAAACAGAAAATGCAATAAATTTTCAATAATTTATTGCTTTTACCCCGGTTCCCAACATAAACAAATCTTTTGTGTGCCCATGCCTTGAGCCATAATGCATGGCCGTCCAGAGGATTTTTTTATGTTGGGGACCGGGGTAAAATGCAATAAATTATTGAAAATTTATTGCATTTTCTGTTTTTTTTTTAATTTATGGAAACTGCCCCCTACCCTAGCCCCCGCTGCGTATAGTCATGGTTCGGTGACAAAGCAATGGCCTCGTAACTGTGAGGTCCCAGGATCAAAACCGAGTCTATGTGCTATATTAGTGCCCTTTTGTGGGGCATTAATGCTCATTACTGTCATTTATGACTTAAGGGCATAGGTCCCCTAGTTGATAAGCATAGTGGCATACACATGCTTTAGCAGTCACGCAAAACACACATTGGCAAATTGTTATTCAATAAAATCTGAGAATGTATACTATTATCTAGATCTATTATTTTTAAATTATTTTTAAAATAATTCCATAAATTAGGGTATAAAAAAAATATTCCACCTTTATGAGCGACAGTGTACAGTTGTATATGTATACTCACAAAGGAAAGTAAGGATCTCAACCAATACACCAATGGTCGTAACTACTATCAGACACACGGCTGTTATTTCTCTGGTACTCAATCCTTCTGTATCTCTACCTGTAAAAGCAGCATACATGTAATGATAGCTTTAACAATTGCTTCAGGACCTGTTGACTGAAGAAGCTTGAATCAATAAGAATTTCAAATGGACACAAAATATACTTATTGCCATTATTATGATTAATCTAAAGAATTCCTGAAAGTACATGAGGGGCCATGACAGGTCATCTTAAAACAAACAGTGGTCTCATGTTGGGATCTCTGTTCTGTGACTAAAGATAAATAGCATATCATTGTGTACAATAATAATTCAAAAAAACATGCACGGTATCTTTTACATGTACACATCTGACATTTCTGGTCTGGACCAATCACGCTCACTCACACTTGTGCGAGGTTATAGATCAGACCCGGTGCTATATGCACCTCATTGTCATTTCCCTAGAAAATATCAAGCTCAATCAGAATCATACCGGTAAAGCACATTTCAAAAAAGCTAATTCATCCAGTGTTTCTAAGGCGGACTACGGTAGCTAATGCAGAATGTTTCCTTTTTCAGAAATAGTTTACAGAAAAGAAATTCATGTTCAAACAAACAAACAAATCTCGAGAAAAAAAAATGTAATCACCTAATTTTGATGAAAAAAAAATCTACTAAACAGGAATTCTTGCGAAAGGGGAGAAATGTGAATTTCTCAGTTCAACCGTGTATTTAACCCTAAAATTATGCTATGACTTTTTCGTTCTTCCATTTAATATGAAAGCGGCCCTTACCTGTCGATCATCAACTGCTTCCACATATTATGTCAGATAGACCTGTGGATTATCTTAGTAGGTCATGCAGAGCAGTAGTCCAGATTCTGTTTTTTTATATATATATTTTGTATTCTTCAATCATCTATGTCATCCTCCCTTAAAGGCACACTGTCCTACTTGTAGCTACTTGCTCCCTCTATATAGAAAACTTCCCCAATCAGTGCCTGTTGGTCCCCCATGATCCTCTTTTTCTTATGTTAAATTTCATTTCATTTTTCATTTCATTTATTTTCCACTTCTCATAAAAAACATATAACAATTTATATACAATATCTGATTAAATACAACAAAACAAAACAAGAAAATAACATAACAATAAAAGAATTTTAAGCACCTAGAACTTATAATTGAGTATGTGGAGGAGCCAACAAAGGCCATTGACCTGTCAAGGGCTGGTCTCCACGAATAAATTAAAAATATATTGGTAGGTAAAGAACATAATTTAGTACATAACAAAAGGGAAACAGGCGGTCTGTGTGATGGAAAAGTATACACAAAGAATATTTGAGCATAAATAATTCAGGTGGTGTAGTAATTATTTTTAAAAAATCAACATATTTTAACATTTCAAAAGACATTGTTTGTATTTGCCTTTGAAAGAGGCAGGCGAAGGGCTTTTTTTTATGTCATCAGATAATGAATTCCATAGTTGAGGTCCCAAGTGTCGGACCGTCTGTCTGGACGACTCATACTTTAACAATTGAACACGTGGTCTATTGGAATATCTGGTATTGTACTGATGCATTTCAGAGTTTAACATGAAATGAGAGCTGAGTTAATGAAATAGAAATAGCCACCTGTCACAGTGACCTCGATGGCTCGCTGTGTGGTCTAATCCCTTCTAGCTGCAGTAGTAACGCCTACCTTCAAACGCGTCCTAAACAGATCGCGCGAGTACCCTTGAAAAGAGAAAGGCAAGGACCGTTTTCGGTTAAGCATTGAAGGTGTTTTATTTCTCAGCTGATTAGGCGCGCGACCTGGTAACAGTCCAGGCAGTGGACTAGCAGAGCAGCCGTGTTTCATGGGTTGTTGTAGTCCAGATTCTGTCATTTTTATATATTTTTTTGAAATTCTTCAATCATATATGTCCTCCTCCTTTACACGCATCTCACACAGTTCGCGAGACCCCCGAAAATACAGCCGGGAAATACACCATTAAAAAAAAAATGTCCAGCCGCTTTTGCCAGTGTGCGTGGTCAAAAGTTGTATTCTGACGTAATGCCTTGGCTTATGCCATAATGAATTAGTTCAATGCCTGGTCTGTTTCCGTGTTGTGCGCACAGAACTGGAAATATCTTCTTCCAGTTCTCTGGTCGCGCGTGGTCAAAAGAAGAAAAAAAAACAACCTCAATGCTAAAGCGGAGACAGTCCTTGCCTTTTATTCTCACCCTCGTTTGCGAGGGAGAAAAGGCAGGTAGCCTCTAATTGGGCTAATTGGCATGTGCCATATGCATGATTATTGATCCTAACGAAGAGATATTATGATTTCTAATGCGTGACGTCATCTTGGCGCCATTTTGTTAATTTCTAATATGGACCATATTTCATTCATACACTATCATCTCTGAATATTAATTTTGATATGCATTAGCTTGACGTCATGGGTGAACTTTTGGTGGCAACCATGTCCGTGTGCGCGTCACGGCGGGGGCGTACGTGTGCGTCAAATTTTAAAATTGGTCAAAATGCCTATTGGACCAATTTACTACACGTTTCATACATTTTTGAACATTTCAAAATTTTGCACGGGACGCATGCGCGTGCCGTTCGTACTGAATGTATTTATTCAAATTTTTTTTCTCACTTGTATTATGTTGCTGATACTAGACTTAGCAATTTGAAACACTTTTAGCCTTTATTGACCTAAATTTAGCTCATATACGTTAAAGGTAATACAACGTTTTGGTATGGGGTCATGAATTTGGTCCAAATGTACATTATTGGAAGCATATGCGATCCTACAATATTCATTGATCATTGTCGCGGTTGAAATCGAGTCTTAAGTGATGAAATTGTAAATAATAAACTGTTTATGTTGTATAGCTCCCTCTCAAGGTCAAGATATTAATATCGCATCATTACAGCATTTATATACAACATTCATCACACATCATCATTACATACCTTCATTCTGCCTTCTTAAGTGCATCTAACATCCATATTACACAAGGATGCCTCCAATATCAACAGATTTTATCTACTGGATATCAAAAAGGGTGCCATTTCTTCACACGAATTTAGTAGCCTCCAGATGGCGCTAAACATAAATATAATCAATCTACTTGATCGACTTAATAAAATGAATTCATATCGATCACTGAAACATGGCTCCTTTAAATTATTATAAAATTTACTTAACAATCGATTGACATTATCAAGGAATTACCTATCCCTTTTAACCTATTTACTGAATGTAGTTCAGCACTCTTTATGAAAATGTCTAACCTTTGCAATATCGATGACAACAATATAAATTATATTTATATCTCTGTCTTGAGATTAATTTTCAAAAATCACATAGGGCACATGATGCACTATATCATACCATCAAATTAAAGTTCCCCGAATAGTATTAGCTTTAAAACACATTTACGTGAGAAATACCCGTTCTATCAGTATTACTGACTCGGCTTGTATTAAATTAGTCCATACACAAGGTTTCTTCAACAGCTATATAACAAATGTATCTGGCATGAACCAGAACCTATACTGTGCTATTTACCTTACTGTATTTAACAAACACTTTTAAATTCTTTAAAAGATTTTCGTCTCAATATGAGTCCAAATGCAATTACTGATAAACACTGTTTTCATGCTTTATCTCGAAAAGTTATTTTACTAGTTTCACATTTACCGGTTAGCATGAATCTTAGTAGCTATGAGAAAACACAAAAAACATGGCTTATGTTTTCAAAGTAGAAATGTTCACATTTAAATAAATATCACTTCATTGTGAAAAATGCTATAAATGCAATATTACCACTATATTACCAACAAATATCTGGAATTTAGCAATTTTTAGCCAAAAAAATAAATTCCCCTTTTCGGAATGTGATAGACACTTCATCACATAAACATGGACATTTCAGTGGATTAGCATGATAAATCGATTCAAAGATTACTAGAACTGACCTGTGAAGAAATAAATGGCTATTAGACAAATACATAACAAAACATGTATACATTAAAATGCATTGCAGTTTACAATGAAAGTTCTTTGTCTTTATGGAAAATTTGTCCAATTGCAATTTTCACAGTTCAATTAGTCTCAATTCAGGCAGCAGAGTCTGTAGTAAACGAATTTGTATAGTCTCACGTGCAGACCCTGAAGAAGCAAACAGCCTTCGTTCTAGACTGTTTCAAATAAAATTTTCTGTGGATAATGTAGATTAATTAGTCTTATCCACAGACCCGTTGTTTCAATAATTCCAGTCTTGACTAGAAATCTTAAGGTCCTACTTAAATAACAAGTTTAACCCTAACTAAATGGATTCCCCGCGAAATTATCAAATGTCGGGTTCTTTGGCCGGGAATTCCTCTTGGTCTTCACGCGGTAACAGAAGCACCAGTTTGTGGATAGGACGCTCCAATTCTTGAAGAGGGTTCTTACGCTTACCGCTATTACCTACTCTGGAGTCCCCCACAGCAAGTTTCACTGTGCGAATGTGTCCATCTTCAGATGGAAAGACTCTGATGACACGTGCTAGTGGCCACTGATTTATGGGTGCATTCACATTCTTCACAATGACAATGTCGCCGACTTCAGCTTCACGTTGTGGGTGAGTCCACTTCTGTCGGACTTGCAGGTTCTGAAGAAATTCCTTCTTCCAGCGATTCCAGAACTCATTTATGAGATGATGCACTCTACGCCATCGTTTTCTGGAATACATATCTGCACTCTGGAAGTTTCCCGGTGGAGGAAGGAAAACTCTAGACTTCATTGTGATGAGATGGTTAGGAGTCAGAGGTGCTGGATACGTTGGGTCATTGATGTGATTTACCGTCAATGCTCTGCTGTTCATTACGGCTGCAGCTTCACACATTAATGTTCGTAGTGATTCATCATCGAGCTGTCTGCCGGATTGGTACAGTAGAGTTTCCAGCACACTGCGAATGGAACGTATCTGACGCTCCCAAACTCCTCCCATGTTGATAGCTGAGGGAACGTTAAAGGCGAAGTGAACATAATCACATCCTTCATTTAGAAGACAGTCCTTTACCTTCTGATGGTCCATTTCAGACCAGGCCCTTTTTAGTTCTGCATCAGCTCCGACAAAGTTCGTCCCTCTATCACTTCTCAGTTGCTGCACTGGTACTTGAAGAGCTGTGAAAAGTGCTTGAATGAATGAATCGTAGTCAAGCTCTAGATGACTATCTTTCTTGATTTGACGCCTCTTCTTTCTTTCAATCAGACTCTGGTTCTTCTGGATAGATTTCAGGATCTGAATTTCATCTTCAAAGGCTTTCTTCTGATCGTGCTTTAGAATTTCAATCTCTGCTAGATGAAGATCCTGCACAGTAACACCCCTTTTGGTTGTTGGGTAGTCACTTGCTTTCTTATCACGCCTGTCTTTTACAATGTACTCTATCAGCGGCGTCAGTTAATCTCATGTAAGTACATTGACCATACCCTGTTGTACTTGCATCTGCGAAGTGATGATACTGTACCGACTTCACGGCCTCGAATTCAGCAGGCTTGTAACATCTAGGGATAGAGAGTGATTGAAGTTCCAGTATGTTTATTTTCCATTTCTTCCATCTTTCTCGCAGAACATCTGGAAACAGATCATCCCAGTCTGCTGTCAGCTTACACAATGTCTGGAGAATCTGCTTCCCTATAAGCACAACTGGTGCCAACAGTCCTAAGGGGTCATAAATAGACATGACTGTGGAAAGTATCCCTCGCCTGGTTAGGGGCTTGTCCTGAAGTGTGATTCTGAAGTTGAATGCATTGGATTTGACACACCCTTGTACACCAAGAGCTCGCTCTAGAGGTAAATCATCATGATGCAGGTTAATCTCTCTGACATTCTTCACCCTGTCTTCCTCTGGAACAGTCTTCAGTACCTCTCTTGAATTGACAGCTTGTAAGAATGCTGCTCTTTCATCCTTTCTATCAAGGAAATCAGCTTCCATTAATCTCGTCACTCTTGCAGGGGTGATCTCCTCCTTTACTGATGTGTTATGTGCGAACAACACATCCTTGTTTACTGTCCTTAGCTCAGCAGGAATCTCACAGGCTGTCAATCGATGACTTACACCGACGGGATCATCCTCATAAGCATACTTGTGTTCATATTCTTTCACAGTACCCACGATGCTCCATCCAAGGTCCGTCCTTAGACCATACGGACCATCATTATCAGCAGGAAGGATGACATCTCTGTGTACGAGTGCCCTTGCACAGTCGTATCCAATCAATAAACCAACTTCACAACTTTGCAGGGGCATGAGATGATGTGAAATCTTGGATAAGTGAGGGATTCTCATTGCCATCTCTGGAGTGGGTATGTGATCATGGTTTGCAGGTATAAACCGTCTGGTGTAGGTTGTGGGGAGAGCAAACCGTTGTTCTCCATCAAATGATCGGATGGTCAGACCCTCTATGCGTTCACTTGGTACTCTTTCATCCATAGCAGACATCGTTGAAAGAAGAAGACTGACAGGAACTCCATGCAGATTCATCTCATCCTTGGTTTTCTCTAACATGAAAGTGGTATCCGATTGGGTGTCTAATTATGCATACACCATTCGCTCATCTGATATGGTTGGATGAGATAACCGAACAGGAACTATCATCGTGCTTTTCATGGTGGTCAATCTACTAGTACCGGTAGGTTGCTGACTAAATGAAGCATGAGACCATGACGTCTGAGTTTCCATGGGTCTGTCTTCTACATTTGTCTCCGTCTTTGGTTCTGGTTACTTCCTATCTTCATGGAGACAAGATGGATGTCGCCCTTGACAAATACTACAGGTACTTCTCCATCTACAATTCATGGACATGTGGCCTGCCTTCAAGCATCCATAGCATAGACCCTTCTCTCTTATGTACCTTTTACAATCTGTCATGTCCTTTGATGCAAATTCACTGCATTCTTCTAGGAGATGATCCTTCTTACACAGGTAGCAGGAGCGTTGAATATTTCTCCTCTTCCTCTGTCTCTTGTTGTCTGAATTGGAAGATGTAACATTGGTGTTGAGAGTTCTAACATCTGGTACAGGTGGTGTAGATTTCCAATCCTATCCATTGCAGTGACACATTGGTGAAGAAAATCAGCTAGCTTTCTTAGACCAAGTGCATCTTTCGAAGAAATCTTAGGCCATCTGTCTAGCTTGTCTCTGAAAGCATTTGCTATAATGAAAGAATCTCCATACCTCTGATTAAGAGCTGCCAGTGCTTCTAGATAAGCTCTCTCATCACCAATGAGTGCATATCCTCTCGCAAGTTCCAAGGGCTGGCCTTTGAGATACTTGTGCAAGTAGAAGAAACGATCCATAGGCTGGATACCACTTTGTTCAATGAGAACATCAAATGCATGCTTCCATGCTGGGTAAGTCAATGGATCTCCTGCAAAGATTGCTGGTTCTGGTAAAGGAAGCCTCGTCATCCTCATCTGTTCAACCAGAAATCTCATCGTCTCAGCTTGAACGTTCTGCACACTGTCTAACTTGGGTTGACTAACTTGACTTACTGCTTCAACTTCTTCCTGGATGTCGTTCACCTGGATGTCGTTCACCCAGTCCTGGCAATCCTGTAGCTCCTGCGGTTCAACAGGATGAGACTTCTTCGACTTCTTAGATGAAGTTCGAGATGAGGGTCTAAGGGCTATCAATACATCAAGAGTCTGTTTCAGTATGTTGTTGTGTGCTGTTTCAACCTCATCTATCTTGTCATCACTGTTGTCTTCAACTTTCGCAGTTGCTCTAAGTGCAGCCAACTCTTCTTGGGTGTTTATCAGTTTGTCTATAGTACTTTGTAAAGCATCTCTGGTCTCCTGTACTGTCGACGCTTCGCTTTCATCACCAAGTAAAACTCGCAACTTGTTTGCGGTTCTATTCCAGGACTTAATGCAGCTGTCAAACTCTTTGGATTTAATTTCCACTTGCCATTGTAGTCCTTTCTCTGTGGGCTTGGGTTTACGATGGGGTCTACTTTCACCTTCAGTCTCAGCCATGATGTATAGCTCTCTTTCAGTTGACGTGGAGACGTCTAGACGTAAATGACGTTTTTACTGTAGCGGAAGCATCTTTGACTTTGTTATTGGTCGTTTCTTTATTGTTCCAATTCTCTCGTTGCTCCAAATGCTCCGTAAAAACTGCACAAATGAAAATAGATTGAACGGATCATAAATCAACTGTTCATGAATATCCATATGCTTAGAGAAAACCTGGTGACTCTTATCAATAATATGCACCTTACAGCTAATTATTCCCTTGTTTTAACCTTTGTTTTAGCTCTTTTCCTGATCTCACACATTAACTTGTACTGCATATAAATTAAATACAATTCTAACTGTTTTTTACTACCAGTACATGTATGCTTAATTGAACTAAGTCAGACTTCTGACATACATCCTTTGTATCACTTCTGTTCATAATTACAGCATGTATCTTTATAATTAAACCATCTATTAACTATCAATATAAACTTGTATAAATCATATAACAACTTTCTCATATTATGCACCCCAAGTACTCATCTTTGTACATTAACTCAAACTACGCAAATCTTTGTTTACATTCTTGCATACGTGTACCTTTCAATCGCATGCCGTAGTGTACATTACATAACAATAACATTTGGTATGTGAGCCGACCGTCTCGGCTACTGTTCAATGTGAGTTACATCCATGTAATGTACACAGCGAGTTAGGTGCGAATGAAAGGTACTTAATCATAGAATATCGCATCATTACAGCATTTATATACAACATTCATCACATATCATCATTACATACCTTCATTCTGCCTTCTTAAGTGCATCTAACATCCATATTACACAAGGATGCCTCCAATATCAACAGATTGTATCCACTGGATATCAAAAAGGGTGCCATTTCTTCACACGAATTTAGTAGCCTCCAGATGGCGCTAAACATAAATATAATCAATCTACTTGATCGACTTAATAAAATGAATTCATATCGATCACTGAAACAATATGATTCTACCTGAGTTGTCGTGATACCACCTTTCGATTTACAAACACTCCATTCCTTACTCGTGACTGTAAATCCAGATTGAGCAGCGAACCAGTGACTCAAGGACTGTTCAGAGAACTTTTAGTATCTTCTATTTATATAACTATAATTCCTCAAGAGGATGCTGGACTATTTTAATTTTCGTCTACATCAAGAGTTTCCTAATGAAACTTAGACTATACATAATTTTTAAACATTTGATGAGTTAGTGATCATCTGTGAGCATGCATGTGTAAGTCAGAGAGATGCATCTGCATTAATAGAGACAAAACCGTTTCCATGGACTCAGTTACAACTTGTATTTCATATTTGTTTCAGTGTTCTGTACTGATGTCATGTTTTATATCTTATGTACATCAATCGTGTTTTTGTATAGACAGTGATTTAAAAAAGTTATAATGTTCATACATAGAACTTTCTTTTGCTAAGAGAGGAGGTATGGTACGAACCTTATACATATTTATGCCCATATGTATATTATTATTGTACATGAGCAGAAGACTCGTTGGTAAGATCTG
The DNA here is from genome assembly GCA_035222895.1 of Strongylocentrotus droebachiensis. Lineage (NCBI taxonomy): Eukaryota > Metazoa > Echinodermata > Echinoidea > Camarodonta > Strongylocentrotidae > Strongylocentrotus > Strongylocentrotus droebachiensis. Next base: position 60,610 of record JAVYIG010010370.1, read on the forward strand.
ATTGTTTGTTAATAAAAATAAGACCGTCTGCACAAGTATTCTTTATTGTTTTTAATTCATGCTGTTCTTACTGTTGTGGGGTTATGATGTAAATTGATAATCTAATGTCACCTTGTTGTGACATAAAACCACTTTATTTTGGGTTGGGTCCCGGCAGCGGTTGTGAGTTAGAATGATAATGTCAAAACATATGATTTTTTTTGATTTTTTTTAATATGAAGAGGTTAAAGTCATGTGACATTGTGGTAATACTTTAGCCATTAATTTCCTTTAAACCAAAACATTGCTTGATGAATACGATGAATCCTGATAGCACTTAACGGAAACCTCACCCCAAAGAATACGTGTAGGTATTTTGAAAAATGAGATATAATCCTGTCCTTTCAATGTACAATATTCCGTACGAATTTGTACAAGAGATATATAAATGAAGATATTCTTGGCATGATGTACTGCCTTATAGGATAACATGGGCGCAGCCATTTCCTTGATAATATGATGTACCAGGCGAACTTGAACATATATCATGCACCAAGCTTTAGTTGTAAAGAAATTTCAATTCAAGAACAACCCTTTACTTTTCAATGACTAAGACAATGAGGGGAAGTCATAGCCGAGAAGGTAACAATAATTATATTTAATGAAAAGTATCTAACAGGGTAACAATTATTGTAACTCATTGGTGTGAACATTCCAACATAATTATAGCAGTTAACACATATATTTCATTATGCGCAACCTTCACCCCAGAAAGACACCAACTTATTTATGAAATTTGCGTTCTGGCACAAAGGGTAATACCAGGTGAATGAAATGCTACATCACTCACACCTGGAAAGGAAGCATCCTGAAATTTGGATAGATTTACTTAATAAATGACTTTGTATCCTCCGTCACGTAATCACAAAAATGGCGATGCCCAAGTCGTGAAGAGAAACTGTAGATTATTCTTGCTTTATATGTCTCTCTTTGGTGAGGAATCTCGTAGAATAATGGGCAAAAATATAATAAATCTCAAAGAATAACTAAAGTTATTCCTTAGGGTGGGGTTTCCTTTAATGAATGTTACAATACATTTTCATACCTGTACTACACAAAACTCCATCAAATCCTGCAGCACATGTACATGCATTGTACTCACAGGTACCTCCATTCCGACATGGGTTGCTCCCAGAACAGTCAACTACAGAGATTAGAGAAAACATCCTTAAATTCATGACGAATCTTTACATTCACCGTTCACTTGAAAATACATGTATGACAAGAACAGAATATCAAAATAATATTAGGTGATGAACACATAACTAATAATGATGCATTAAAGAATGTCAAACTACAAAGTACATAGGATTCCCCCCATCTAACACTCCTTTTTGGGAGGGGGAGGAAAGGTTGAATGTTATAATGTTAATGTCGAAAAAAATAAAAAGGTTCAAGGCACGATGTGACGGCATAATGGCAAAGATCTTTTTATCACAGTCAGAGTCCTGTTCAGGACTCCTCATACCTCTCTCTCTCTCACACACATGGTGCAACCGCAAACCTACTGTATATCTACATCACCATGCAAGCCGACACTTACAAGCAGCATCTAAAGATCTTTTTGTTATTGAGTAATAAACCAATACTTTCAATCAAACCAAAACAATAATTGACGTATACGATAAATCCCGGTAGCACTTAACATATTAAACAATACATTTCCATACCTGTTCTACACAAAGCTCCATCAAATCCCGCAGCACATGTACATGCATTGTTTTCACAGGTACCTTCGTTTTTACATGGGTTTCTCCCAGAACAGTCAACTATAGAGAAAATAGAAAATAACCTAAATTCACGACGAATCGTTACATTCACCGGTCACGTGGAAATACATGAATGACAAGAACAGAATATCAAAATAATATTAGGTGATGAACACATAAATAAGAGTGATGCATTACAAAATGTCAAATTACAAAGTACGTAGGGTTGCCCCCATCTTTATACCACCCTTTTTTCGGGAGGGGGGAGGGTCGAGGTTGAATGTTATAATGTTGATGTCGAAATAAATAAAACTAGCAGGACCCGTGGAAAAATGGATATATATTATGTGCTATCGGAACTATATATATGTTGTTGTTTTTTAAAGATAATTTCTATGTTAGATGATATATTTTTATCATTCATTATTTTTCTTTCTTGACACATTGTTTTGTTTGGTTCTTATTATTCCTTTCATTTTTAATTGCGTTTCTCTTCTTTGTTAAGGCCTACTTCTTATCCTTTTATTATTTTTCTTCTTCTTTTTAATAATATTTTACTTGTTAAAATATCAACCTTTTGTTTGCTGTTCCATGTATCATTTTTTAAATTCTTATCTGTACCATGTAATAAAATTTGAAAATTGGACGAAAAATGAAATCATTAATTTGTCCCTTTACTTTCGTTCATATTGTCTTATCACTTCGTTCCTATCCTTATTCACAGTTTCTCACTATCCCTTTCCCATCCTAACTATCTCGTTATCTACGAATCATGTTGGTCTTACTTTATTAATCATTCCCATTCTAATAGTTGCTATTTTCACTCATTGCTAAGTTAATTTAGTTCTACACTGAAAATAATTTTAATTGATGCATTCATATATTTCCCGTCTTCTCCTTTCTCTCATTACAGTGATGAGAGAAAGCAAAAGATGGAAAATATGTGAATGGTATAAGGTATAGGCACACAGGAACATCTTTGTTTTTAAAACTCCAATGCAGAAAAATTAATTGTTCACATTTCATTTATTTGTACGTGAAACACATAGAATACAGTGATAGATGAACATTTAAATTTACCCCAAAATGTAGGCCCTATAAACATTGATAAACAGATAAATACGTAATACGTTTATTCAATGTAACTTACCCCCAACTGCAATGTGGATGAGGGATGTCATCCAAAGAATGAGGAGAAGCTGGACAACTGAGTGAGTTTTTCCGAAACACTTCTCCATTTTCATTCCGTTCATGCCACTGGGATTAAAATTTTAAAATCTGATGATGTAATACGATACAATTATTTGTAATATAATAATAATAATGATAATAATAAGTGCATATAAACCACATTTTCTGAGGAAACGAGGCGCTGTTTTTTAGTCAATAAACAAATTAAAAAGAATAAATTGTAAAGTTATGATTTCATAAGTTTTTTGAAGAAGTCAAGTGAAGTATTATTTCTTGGAAATGCAGGAAGTTTGTTCCATAGGCGTGGAGCAACTGATAGAAAGGCTTTGAATCCAGCATGTTTATTTAGGTCAACATCTGCCTTAAAAATGGAACATAAACTCATCAGCATTTACTCTGAAATATCTTGAATTAGAATAACACCAGCACAAATTCATTTCATATGGAAGAAGTCCGGCCTGATGTTACTAGAAATAGAGAGATTCGAGTAGAGATCGACTTGTTGACATTGTGAAAGCAACGACGTGTAACACGTCCCTGGTGCAGCGTGAAAGATTGTGCAAACTCCGATTAAAGTCTTTGTTTACGTTATGAATTTTTGATCATGGCATCGATCAAACACAAATTGGCAACATTTTAACGTATCTTGTGAGGTCCCCCCCCCCCCCCCCAATTCGCTATTTTTACCAAAATCTTTAATAAACATTCACTTATTTCTAAAGTGGGTTTCAATCATACATGCACCCGAGATAAAATCACTGCACATATGAAACGAGGGAACACAGATAATGTACATGTCAGAAAATTGTCAATACGTAGCCAAGGGAAGAGGACTTCATAATGGTAAGTAGCAAATTAGTGAGCGCTTTAGAACCTAAATATTGTGCTTAAGCCTTACCTCGTTATTTACTAGAAGATACATGTTTTGTTTTGTTTTCTTTCTTTTTTCCTGCAATTTCCTGGCTGAACGCACCCGCTTGTAGTATTTCATATGTCCTTCCTCATTTTTTTAGAGTACATTAATTGTATAAGCCTATGGTAGAAGGGGCTAGTAGGGGTATAAAAAGAGCTTTTATTCCATTAAACAAATATGTCTTCTGCCTTAGAAAGATAACTAAATAGGATTGAAGTTACTGAGAAAAATCAGCCATTTAGATGCTTTAATAGTCAGCCTCCTTTAATACTGAAAATGATAAAAACAATAATGGTACATTTTTAGAGGGCACAGACTTTATACATTGTTTAATTTGGTAAGAAGATATCCCCATAGGACAAACATATTTTGACGGTACATGTCCCTGATGGAACAATGGAATTAACACGAAAAAGGGGGGCAGTGGTCAACTAAAATCATGCTTTATCTTCGTCTCTTTATTTTCTTCCTTGTTTGGGATATTTTCCCCATTTCTTTCTTATTTCCCTTTTTTCTTATTTTGTTGTTGACGCGGAAATGTCCGAGGGCAGCATCCCCAAAGGCCACTCCACCCCCCCCCCCCCCCTCACCTCCGCCTGCAGAACGCCAGTGAAAACAGATCAGCGAATTTTACTGAACGCGTATTGAAAAAAATAGAATATCATTATAATGATGCTGCTCTCAATACTGTATCCTTCTACTCATTGTCAGCAGTCAATTTTAAAAACAGTTCCATGTGACAGCTAGGTTCATACGAGACTCCATAAAATTAAAGTTTAGTTCATGGTTTAAAACTTCTATCTTTTTGGTAGTTAAGGGCCGTGCAAATGCTCTCGTGATTGCTAAGCTTTAAGCATACTCGAAGTTTTTTAACACGATCGATCTTATGATATTTGTTTTCAACCCATTTTTTTTTTTTTTTAATTTCCAAACATGAAATAAAATAACATAAAAATATGACATGCACTAGGCATGGTTGATAATGTACAACGTGACTTTAGATTAACACGAAAGCTACGGGCAGTCGTGAATCCTCAATTGGCTTGTTCAGCTCGTAGTTGAACACTTTGAACACTTGTTGTTTTGGTCCCATGTTAGCCCTTGAATATAGTATTAGTTCGTTGTTTTAAACTTCAAGGTTTTAGAAGACTACAGAATTAGAAACTTAGAAGTTTAAAAACTACGACGGTTCCGTGTGAACATAATTATATCGAAGCTTGCAATGACGTGCGCACACACAATGGAAGCAATCAATCATGACAAATACAATCAAAAGACTCTTCGTCTAAATAATCCGGCAGCCAAACCCAGATTTGTTTTGATGAAATAAGTTTATTTTAATGGATTCTGATTGTCTAGGTATCCACTTTGAACAATAAAAACAAAACTGGAGCTCTGTCTGGCAGCCTTGAGCAATGGGAGATATAAGCACAAACAAAATGCCCCCCCCCCCCAAATGGCGTTTTCTGCTCTAAAAATATGTGAAAATGTATACTTTGTCATGTTTTTTTTTAAACCAGATATGATATATATGATACATATTTTGATAATTCTTAATGTCATCTTTGATGGCAGAGCAATTTATACATTATTTATACAGGGTGATTCATTAAAAAAAAGGTGTACAAGAAATTGGCTGTTTGCGATTCTACTTCGATAACAAGCAATCAATGTATACACACTCTGACAACATATTTTGTGATGTTAAAGCTGCATTTTAATTAAAGCTAATTGATGTAGCCTATCATCTCAAAGCAAATGTATTTGTTGAGATACCCTGTTAAACATACACACATCTGTCAGTAAAATGACTAAGGCATTGCCTCTATTCACTGACCTCCACCTATATACTGACCAAATCATAACATCAACAATGATATGACAATGCATCTATCATGAGTTATACCCCTCCCTAAGAACCTCCACATTACCCCCACATTACCCCCAACATTACATGAAGACCACATGTTTAGAACATATGGAACTCTGTAGAACTGCACACTCTATATGAAGAGAATAGTGGGCATTTAATGTCTCGAAGGACTCTTGTCACTAAACTATCTGAACACTTCAACGATGACCTTTTGGTTCTTTCATCCATAGGCATAGCGACAATCCTGGCTTTCAAAAGCAGGGCGAGCAAAGCCCTTCGTGTTATTCCAGATTTTCAGGATGATGATTGTGATATTGCAGTTACAAGGGTGACAAAACAGATATGTGTGTTTTGACATGACCAGGTACAACACCCGTCTTAATCATGAAGAAATCACAGAGAATGTAAGCTCTACCGTTCTGAACCTCCTCGCATGCTTATCATCTAAGTTAGATAACACGCTACCTGCTTATCTTGTTGTATCGATCATCACATCTGTACTGGCCAATTATTATCCAACCCAGCTATAGATCATGCAGCTTAGGTGCACTTCTGCGAGATTCCAAGGAGCTAGTAATAATAATAATGATAATAACCTAGGCTTCTATAGCGCATTTCATCTTCGAAGAAAATACCATAGTAAAGACAATGAACGATTTTGGAGTGACCTGCACGCATGATGAACTGCTACGATTCAAGAAGTCTGCAGCTGTTAGTAGAGGCAGCTTAAAACACTGAACTGACAGCAATATCAAATGTTGAAGATGGTCTTGTTCAGATTGTAGTTGACAACTTTGATGCAGATATTTCATCTCAGAACGGTAAATTGTCAACACATTCCCTTGCAGTTCTCATGACCCAGCCAAATGCACCATGATGATCAGCAAGAGATTTCACGACTGGAGAAGGCTGAAATGTCTAAAGATATTTACTACAAGCTTGACATCATGGTATATAATGGTCCAAAGAAAACAGATATGCCACCTGTCAAGAACCAAGTTCCACCACTTAGTGTTCTCGCTCATATGGTTGTTTCTCGACAGAGAGCTAATGAGTGTGACCTCAGGTTTTTGACAGATTCTGTGCAGGGTGAAAACTGTCCTGAATTCAATGGATATAATACGCATTTGTGTCGCGATCAAGGAAAAGCCACACAACCCAAAACTAAAGCAGTGTACTACATTGATTAATATGCCACCAGCACATCCACACACAATTATGACAGCCATGAGCAAATCACAGCAGTTAACTGAGAAAGCTGGTCAAGGTTTCACTGTCTTCACTGCAGATCAACACCTGTACAGGGTTGCAGTAGAGTTACAATGGGCATATCCAAACCTGTTTCCTCAGGTCATTCCCAGATTAAGGGGTATGCATATGCTGATTAGTTTTGTCGGTGCAGTCGGAACATCGACTGACTAGGGCCTTGCAGATGTTCTGGCATCTACATTAAATTTTGAAGATGTGGGCAGAATGCTGACAGGAAAGAAATTTCCTATGAACATGAGAGCATGGTAGGTGAGGAGCTACTGAGAGATATTGTTGTGTAGGGACACCTGAAGTCTCACACCGATCTCATGACATCTCTTGAGGACCTTGCAAAAAGAAGTTGCACAACAAGAAGTGGGTCGATAAACCTGATCAAACCAGTACTGATAATATGCTCTATGCACGGGCTGAACGAGAAGGTGAATGTCACTACACCTGGAGGCAGTGAAGCTCATATGATACCCTACTTCTTTGCGTCGGGACATGTAAACTACGCGCGGTATGGGTTATTCTAGGGTCTCATGTGATGAGACACACAGCTCATCATGGCAAATGGAATGGCATATGGAGCGACATGTTCATCGAGACCACATTCATGCGATATCGGCATGGTAAAGCTGATGTGATTGGCATCACTCTGAAGACAGAAACTCCAAAGACCTGGGCCCTTAGCTAGCACATTATGTAGCAGACTTGTGGAAGACGTTTCAACTGTGAGAGACAAGTCGGCTAGTTCTAAAACAGCGCACAAAGAAGAGTCTCCAGCAAGTATATCTGCAGACCATGGTGACAGAGTCGGGTTGCGCAGAAAACTGGATGTGAGCATCGATCCAATGGATCCAGAGAAGCACCCAGCGAACATTTTCAATGTGGACAATGGACGGATCGCTCCTGAATCAGTGAATGTTGACAGAGCAGTTGAAATTGGTGCTCAGCAAATGGGTGAGTTTGGACGGAAATGGCCTGGAGGTTTCTACGACATATTGTCGAAGAAAGTTCAAACCATGGCTGTCATAAAGAAACCAATTGACGTAGGCGATTCCAAGATATACGATACCAAGTAGATATTCTCTCGCGTGGTAGGTCTACAAGCGAGTTTCAGAGATGTTGATTGTCATGATGAAATGTCATGCGAGCTGTCGCCAGTTCCTACAGCTCTGTTTAATGAGTCTAAAGATATGCGTATCTTCTCGAAGTCCAAGGCCGCTTTGAAGAACCGGTCAAAGGTTGAAGTATCAGCTAGACACGCGACACTTGAAGAAACGTGCACAGTGATCGATGGCTGCATGTGCTCTCCTTTAGATTACTAATTGGCCTTCATCATCACCAACACGACAACCAACAGTGATGGACTTTGTATCGAAATTCAAAGGCAAGATTGAAGAGAGACTAAAACCTGGTGATGTGTACTTTGTCTTTGACAGGTATAGTGATTACAGCACCAAGTGTGTAATCAGGATATCGAGAGACAATTATGGTTGCAGAGCTTTCCAACTGAGTCCAACCTCACCCCTTCCGTCTCAGAAACTGACTCTGACAGTCACAGAGAACAAGAAACAGTTGATTAACATCATTTGTCAACATTTGCAAAGCGATGCAGGTTTCATCATAAAACACAAGCTTGTGATCACCAGCCAAGATGACACTCCTGTTGAACTAGGTCCAGGTGGTGTTCCAATCCAACGGCACGATATGGCCGCATATCATGAGGAGGCTGATGTGATTATTGTGCAGCAGGCTATCATGCTTGCAGATCATGAAGGAAGATCCGTCAGGGTGCTTGCAGACGACACAGATGTATATGTTCTTCTGCTTCAATTCTACCAAAAGCAAGGCTTTCAGTCACCCTTGATAATGGAGTCGCCCATCAGAGGCAGATCTGTAATCGATATACATGCCACAGTGGACAGACACAGAGACATCATCCCTTCTATGTACAGGTCACGCACTGACAGATTGTGATACTGTTGGTGCACATTTTGGAGTTGGTAAAGTAACTTTGCTAAAAGCGCTGCGACAGAAAAATGGGTTCCCATTGCCATCGATTGGAGACATACGTGCAGATATGGCCGACGTGGTGAAAGATGCAAAAGCGCTCATAAACATCATGCTATGGACAACCCAAGGCTACGACACTGTCAAATGCCC
>JAVYIG010010371.1:0-69726 GCA_035222895.1 Strongylocentrotus droebachiensis
GGCCTGGATAGATATCGCGAATGCACTTTAACACTGAACATTTTGGCATATATTTTTGCTTTTTGCGAATTTAGGTTGAAGTATTGCCATCTAAACCTCTGAAGGCAATATTTAAACAATTTTAAATGGATATACCCTTGAACCGCAATTGTACCACTACCGGTCTTTATCTTTCATCGTCTAAATCGTCTAAATAATTTTAAAGTAAAACAAAAGACTTCTCGAAATGGCGAATACGCAAAGATCATCACATTAGAAAAAGAAAAAAAAATCTCGTTTTGTTCTGATACGGAAATCGACATACATTTGACTTACATGTTTATATATTGTGTGGGGGTATCTTTTGGTGTGTTTTGGTAGGCCATACATAAAAAGCATGATTTAAAACATCCCCATTGACATTTGTGTTATATGCATTATTGTCCAAAATGTATTTGCTTAAATGTCTTTATGTTTATTTTGGCACGTACATAATTCCACAGTTGCTTATAAAAATAACGGTGGAGTACAATTTTTCCCTACCCCGTCTCTCTCTCTTTTTAGTTATCCGAGGGTTAAAGGAAAAAATCAGCCTGTGTTTCTCTCGAGACCTCGAGACGTATTCGAGGCGCCCTGATATAGGTATGATAACTTTGACTAAAGCACCATGAGATGGACTTTATTTGGTGTCTCTCCAATTTTGCATTGAAACTGTATTTGGTTGGGTAATCCCTTTGTCAGCTCACTCAGGAAGCTATACTGGGATAGGTGACATGTCATACATTCATTTGAACACACAACCGTCATGTGCTTTTAAATATTCAATGAAAATTTCGTTTGACTAATGAAAGGCATTTGTTTAAAACTGTAAGTACAAGGTCTCGGAAATATCCGAGTTCCGAGCAGCGGCAAAAACAAAAATGTTATTCACTTCATGTCTGCAAAAAAATGTTAATTATTGCCATTATTTGTTTTGATTTATAACCAGTCGTAATATTGTTACCTGCTGTCAAACTTACTTCATCAATCATTTAAAACAACATAACTGAATCCTTATTACGACTGCATGATAGCTGTGTTGCTGGTGGTCATAGCGTCAAGTAGATTAACTATGTTGACAAATTGAACTTGGTGGTTGCTCACATTACCACTGTGTCTTTATTTCATACATGAGCAGTGATTGGGAATAAAGAGTGGGGTGTTACAATAATGATTTACTACCAAGTGCGTACAAGAGACTTTCACACGCAACGCAGACTGAAGATGTGATTTGGGCATCTTGTTTAAAGATAATCGGATAAATAATAAGGACATTTTTGAATTTTTGAAAAACTATAAAAAACAATGAAACAACGGAAATTACTACAAATTGCCAATTTGGTTATCAGTTTGTAACGTCATTGCCTCACTATTTATCAATTGATTTATATATTTTTATCCCATTGATTTCCCTTTTTATCCACAAAAACTTAATTTCCCCATGCCTCTGCCATGCCTTCGCCCAGGTTATATGATTTGTATCATATTGCATGCATGACATTTAACAAAATCTTTAATGAACTTTCAAGAATTGATACTATTTTCTGAATATTGTATATTTATATGGATTTTGATATAAATAGTTTATCGTAATTCACATTTGTCATGATATAACTGAAACAAATTACCGTATATTAGTGCATCCACACAAAAACATATTGCTATCAATATAACTTGGATGCTGGTGTGAGGAAATATGATTCTCGGAAAATGGGAAATTTATATTATCAATATAAAAAAACACTTAAAGGATAGTGAGGCAATGGCGTCACGGACTCATGGTGAGTTGCCAATTTGTCTTGTGATTTTCAAAGTTGTTCATGTCATTACAAAAGCATTACTTTCTTTTAAGTTATCCGATATTTCCTCAAACTTTTTTTGAGTGGTTTGTCTGATTTTCCGCTTCTATTTTAAATAAGATATTTTTGGAGTAGACTTGCCCTTTAATTCGTAAAGGTCTGGCTATTTCAGTGGCAATGACAAATTTTCATTGTAGGAAATTCAGTATAAATACGCATCGATTCTTATTTTTCGTTCTTTCACTTCTGATATGTCGCCCAGCATTTAACGTGTACCATGTTTATGCAAGTGGATAAGAAGAATAAGGGAAGCATGCATCATTTTGGACATGGATTCTCGGCTCTGGTCATTGTTTGGCTGGTTACAAGAACAACATTCTGCCAAGAAACAAGTATGTCAATAGATCTTTATTTGTTTCTTTCATTTGTATTAATTTTGAGTTGAAACATTATTCACACTGTTTGTTTATCGTAGATCACTAATTGAAGAGCGATGCTACTTTTTTGTAGATTTAAAAAAATACATTAATGTTCAACCCTTTTATCGCCTCATGTGGACTGTCTAAGGCCAAGCAATTCTACAAGATTTACTCCGGTTTTTTTTTTTGCGGGGCTAATATAATATAGTTTTTAGCCCTGCCATTTCCCGGGCTTTCTTCTGTGTTCACACCTGTTTTTTTCATCTCGAAACTGGGCTAGTACCGCAAGTTCGTGGACTTAAACTAAGGTAACAACCCCAAAAAGTAGCCTGCTCGGCGGCCGGGCGGCGAGTTCTTAGGGCATCTCTTGGTCGCCGCTGACGTGTTAGCGCGGAGTTAAAATTCCGGCGGCGCCTGCTCACTTTTCACTCGCCGCCCCAAAAAAACGCTCGATGCCCGGGCGTACCTAATCGAGCGTTCGCCGTCGAGCGATTTAGGTCAGAAATAGAAGCCGCTAGGTCAACGGCTGCAGAGCGGTCAACGCCCGGTCGCCGGCCGGTCGCCGCCGGCGATCGGCCAGTCGCCTAGCGGTTTCGATTGTTGACCTAAATCACTCGACGGCGAACGATCAATTAGGTCGGTGCTCGGGCAGCGAGCGTATTTTAGCCTACGAGACACCTGCAGAAGCCCCGCCGATCACCGAACGGCCGCCGGGCAATTTCCTTAAAATCAGCCGGTGGCCGATGGGAGACCGCCTGGGAATCGGTGGGTCATCAGTCGATCGGTCACTGCCGGAACGCTGCGCGGAGAAGCTCCCCGATTTCCACAAGTTTTGACCTAAAATCGACCGGCGACCGACGAGAAATCAACAGAGCACCGTCCAGGCACCGCTGAGGCTCTACAGCTTGCTCGCCTTCCCAGAAATTCGTTGGGCGATGCCTAAATTCCAGCGGCGACTGAGCAGGCTACAAATCTGTCGGTCGCCGCTCTGAGTTGTGACTATAGCTTTGCTTCGATCCGAGCAAACTCTTATTATCATCATTATTAGTAATAGTAGAAGTAGTAGTCGTAATACAGTTATTATCAATATTATTGGCCATTGATATCATGTGATCTATCTCAAACCTAACCTTTTACACTCTCAAACTTTCATTAAAATAGCATAGTAATAATGACTGCTTGGAGGGCAATAGCACGATTGTAACTTCCCCGAGAGCGTATAAAAACAACTATGTCTCGAAAATAAAAGGAGTCATTATTACTTTGATATACTGAAAAAAGAGTAAACTTATGACACCACCTTGGCTTTTCTCTAGTTTATCTGCACGGTTGTTTTTTATGAGTGTATCTTTGAGAGTTAGACTAGTCTAGATCTAGCCTATAGGAATATATGTAGCATTTTGCCCTATAGGCCTAATTCCTCAGAAAATTTCGAAGCTGTTGAGTGTCATAACATCGATAAATACCTTGTCCTGAAGACCTAAAGGATCATCCAAATCAAGCGAGCCTTGGATTTTGTCCATGTCTTCTGCTGAGATAGCTGGTATGTGAGTCACAACTCCCTTTCCTTCTTGTTTAAAGGTACTATGTCCCATTTGCTGGCCCAACAAATGAAAATGTTAAATTCCAGCGGCATTTGAAAGATAATACTAATTTAGAACTTCCCTAACAAAAAGGCGGCTTGAAAATGTCTTAAGTGGGAAAATAACGACTATTAGTTGTCAAATCGACTTAACAGCTATACAGCCAGTAAGTAATAGTCTGATTTGCAGACCATTGTACCGAATGGTCGTACGTTTTATGCTGCACAAAGATTCAATCAGTTTAATTTTGGCCATTACAAGAAGTGGGTTATTGATGTAGACAAATGCTCATGTACCCTTTTACAGCTCATTTTTTTAAATATTTATTACCAATTAGAAAAAAAGCCAGTCAGTCACTCAATAGTGTCTGACAGTAAAGTTAAGCAAAACTGGTTTCCCTTCATAATTTGAATAGTAGGATATTGCTAACGTTTAAATTTCACAGATAGGACATACATGACATATTCATAATTCCTGCAAAGTTCTACAGAATTTGATGTTGGTTGCAAAAGAGACATAGTATCTTTAAGCAATGCTGAAAAACATTTAACAATTCTCGTCGAATTGGAAAAATCTTCATGCTTAATTTATGATGTCGACATTGTTAACATTGAGGAAAAGACGCTAAAGTCCGAATCTAATAGTTAACATGGACCTAGACCTATATAGGCCTACGTTGTCCAGCTCCGAATTCGGAAGTTTGTTTACGCCATCGAGGTCTGTGTTGATAACTTGCAGGTAGACTAGATCTAGACCTAAATAATCTTCGAATAGTTTTATGGATAATTTCACGTACCTTTTTGGTGTTCTTGATGTCAGCAGAATTTATCAAGTCTTACAATTGATCATCATCAAGAAGTTGAAATCTAGGAAGAGTTTCTTCAGCCATTTTTGAATTTGTTTGGAAAATATAAGTAGAATCTAGGCCGGATTTAATTTAGTAGTACGATCGACATCGCCGGTCGTCTTATTAAAAAACTAAATATTAAGCGACCAATTCGCACACACACAACGTATGGTATCCGCGCTCGCTCAAACCAGATTTTAACACTTGAACCAATGAGTATTTCAACCAGATTGAACTATTTTCCCGGTAACTGCAATTTTGGCGGGATTTTACTGATTTACTCTAGAACTATTACATAGGTTTGGCATTTTTCGTTGATTTATGGGAATGGCTACAATCACAACTGCAATTTCGACCAACCAGATGGCTGGATTTCTTAAGTGAGGTATGAATTCACTTTTAATTGGAACCAAACTGTTTATCATTTTAGCAAGTAATTTAAATTTGTTCACCAGATTGATTGTTCAATCATACCCCACCCTTTCTTCTTTTTTAAAAAAAATGTCAGCATCATATTTCTCTTTTTTTACTATATTTTTTGTATTTTAATTGTATGTACTGTGATTGTTTATTTTTGTATTTCATCTATTTTTTCATGTAATGTACCATGTACGGAAATGCTAAAAAACAAATATGCCAAACTGAAAGCATGTTTTTTAATCACCGTATTTAAATAAACAAACAAACAAACAAAAAACAAAAATGGAATCGTAGTAGAATGCTCCCCGTATTTGCAAAGCCACATCAAATTGTCTGCATAGTACAGATAGAAACCGTTAATCTTCTATGATTATGATACGCTAAGCAAATAAAATGCAAAAGTTCTTTTTTTATTTGTTTGTTTGTTAAATTTGTTATGTTTGTTTTTCTTAACTAGTTTTTGTAATTGTTGTTAGGGATGGTATAGTCGAAATTTTCGGATTTTTCCAAAGTTGTTGGCGTTCTTGTAGTTCAATTTGAAAACATTTTCTTAAAGCCGGGAGTGTATCAAGCTGTTTATGCATTAAAAATAGCAGATTTATTTACAAAAGCTTGTCAAAGCCTTTGTTAAAAAAAGTGCTTTGCGATTTCAAGTATACTATAGGCCTACAGTTATGCTAAATAAAGTATGGGTTAATGTATGTTTCTGAAAAAGCCTCATGCTACCAGGCAAGCAAAAAAACATACCAGCAGGAAATAGGATTCTTTATATCATTATAAGTAGGTTAACATCGATGATAGGCGTCGGCTATCATAGCCTGACTTATTTCATAAACGATGATTCTATAAACAGCTGTCCACGATTAATACGTATATTGTTTCAGCCAGTTCGAAGAATCCCATCTTCTTTACCGTGTAAAAGGGTACTAAACATAAAACTAAATGCTTTTCTTTCTTGTAGGCCAATGTAAGTGTTCCTTTCAGGTCATAATTTTCTTGAAGGGCTAAATTGGTCACATGTTATTCTTCAAATCGGCAACAATTATATTTGTTTTCTTTTATTACTACTTTGTTGGAATTTATCTAATGGAATGTCTCTGAAAATATATATATGTAGAAACCTTGTCGGAGACTTGCAAAAAAAGGACCAACTTTAATTTAAAAGTAACTGCATACACAGTCCAGAGTAGAGTCACAGACCCATATGCTATTGTACACACATTACACAAGAGTCACAACAAAATATGTAGTTAGTGGGGCTGAAGAAAAGATCGCATGGCTCAACAAAAAAGTTTGAACCAGTCCGTTAATTTCTCAGTTTCCTCGTTATGTATCAAATTCCTCCCATGGTACCATTAAGAACTTGAGGCAAATTACATATTGCTTGGTTTGCTAGATGCTAAATAGACGAATAACAGTGCAAAATACTTCGTGCGTTCTTCAACTTACAGTGATTCCCAATAGCGATATCGAAGCTTGCATAAAATGCCCACCTTTCCCCGCCCACACTCCCTCAATTTCATATTCTGATTGCGGAGATTGAGACTGCAGAGAAACTAAGAGAGTGCGATCAGAGGGAAAGAGGTGAGAAAGAGACAGAGAGAGAGGGGGAGGAGGTAGATGAAGAGAGAGAAATAGAGATGAAGATGATGAGAGAGGAAGAGATTAGGAGAGAGATGAGCGAGAGAGCGAGATAGAGAGGGGGGAAGTGTGTGAGAGAGAAAACGAGATAATGATGATGATGAAGGACGAAGAGAGAGAGAAAGAGAGAAGGGGAAAGCGGGAGTGAGAGATGACGATGATGAGAGAGGGTGAGAGAGAGATAGAGAGAAAGAGAGAGATGATGACGATGAGAGAGAGGGATAGAGAGAAAGAGAGAGATGGTGACGATGAGAATGGGGGTGAGAGAGAGATACGATAAGAGATGAGACAGAGAGAGAGAGAGAGGGGGGCCGAGAGTGAGAGAGAGGTATAAATAGAGAAAAGGAGATGATGATGATGATGATGAATATGAGGGAGATGATGAGAGAATGAGAGAGAGAGAGAGAGAGAGAGAGATAGAGAGAGAGAGAGAGAGAAAGAAAGGAATCTGTAATTGGTATAGGCCTAGCCTTTTAATTAATCAAGTTGAAAAAAAGGTTATACTTTGATCGACAGTGTTTCGTAGACGGAATTTAAAAAAGTCTCATATCCGCTATATAGTTATTCAATCCCTGCTAATATATTTAGATCACTGATCATACCCTGCTACCCTGTGATTTAAATGACATCTCTAACGGACAGCTCATCAATAGACAGAAGTAAACAGTTTTAAAAAACAAGTGTTACTGTAGATGTAAACCAGCTTAAAAGGGCAATCCAACATTTGTAATAAGCTCATTAAAAGTAGGGGTACAAATAAGTGAAATAGAATAGCGAAAGTTTAAAATAAATAAGTGAGTTAGAAGTAGCTAAGTTGGGAATGTTTGAAATGTTTTTATCTTATTAATGGTAATCAAATTTGAAATTATATTGTGTTAAGTGTTAGAAATTAATTTAACTTAATTATCTCAATTTATTTAGGTCAATTAAAAGGTCTTTGAATATTGTTGTTGCGCTTTGTCTTTGTTCACCTGCCATACATGATTGTTATTTTCTTCATGCCACAAAGTTCAACATACATGCAATCATTCTATTAGATATTATGCTTAATGGATTAACTTGAATTATGTTATGTTTTTTTCACCGTTACTTCTTAAATCTATTCGCATGTATGTAGCACCAGCGGACGTGGACAACCTCATGACGGAATGGAAATTATTTTAGGTAATCCTCAGACGTCCGCTGGTGGCTTTTCACTGTCCTGTAACTCTCCCATGTTAAATGCTCTGTGTTGCAATTTTCTATTTTGTTCATACATGTACCTGGAAATTAAATTTAGAAAATTAATATTAATTAAAAACAAAAAATCACTAATTCTATGCGAATCTCACATTAGAAATGCAGTTATTAGTGACGTAGTTAATTCTCCCGTTCGTCGTGTCCACAATATATTTTATTTGTGTGTTTCTCTTCAGTGGCTTTTACGCTTTGGGATATATATAAAATATATTTTGGATAGCCTATTATTATAGGTCATCTAAAAGAAAAAGACCTACATGATTAATACGTTTAAAAAAGGGATATTTGAGTAATTTGTTTGTGTTGGAACAAATGGAAGAGTTGTCCGCTACTACATTACATCAAAGAGATACTATTTCTTTGATTACATTAACGTATTACCGATTCGGAACAAGGAACTAGGAACAAGAAATGTCAAGAGCTATTTTTACTCTTAATTAGAATTCAACTTTTTCTTTTATATGCTTTACTTGCAAACACACATGCACTACCCGACACATACTTATATATACATATATATATATATATTTATATATTTATATATATATATATACACACGCACACATATATATATAACTTCCCTAACGTGTTCCAAAATACCTCTACCTGACCTCTCTCTTTATTCACCTCTAATCCCCCGCCCTCTCATTCTCTCATCGTAACCAATGTATAAGATCATTTCTTGACTGCACATGAAGACACAATACATTAAAACAAGTTGTACAAGTATACGAGTACAGTGTAAATTTAAAGCTAACAAAATTACACAAAAAAAGAATTGCACAACAAAGAAGGTACATGTTTTTTTTTCCTTCTTGTTATTTATATTTGTGTAAACATATGTATCTACAGTATACAAAAGTTATGTAAGACAAAAAAGAACATTTATTACTTACACGATTGCAACTACCTTTTTTAAAATAAATTCAAGGGCTATTTTAATACCCTACTGGAATATCCAAGAGAAATCAAGTTCGAATTTCATAATACATAATAATATAATAATGATAATAAGAATAATAGTCTGGATTTATATAGCGCTTAATACGAAATCCCGTCTCCAAGCGCTTTACAGATGTTATTTCCCCGGTCATCGCATCATTCACGCATAATGTGCACCATCTCTACTCCCTGGGAAGTATTCCTACCATATGGTCACTGTGAGTGCATATGGCAATTAATAACCCAAAGGCTTTCGTCATCTTACCAGGCCCCCATTTCTCTCTAGGGTGTGGAGTGGCAAATCTAGATTAATGCCTCATCTCGTAATGTTTGCAAAGGCTATGTTGAATTTCGGAAATTAGTTGCGATCATGTTTACAATGTAATCATAATAAGCCGTGGCAGATGACTGTCGCAGATGCTGTATGGAAACTATCTCCCCAAACATTGATGGGTTTAAGGCGCTCGTTAAGTCCAACGAGATATATTTTCAGAATAGCCAAATATAAGATTAGACTTGCTCTTCACTTTCGAAAGTGGAAGATAAATTTAACTGACATTCATATGATTTATAAACTATTGCAAAACATGTTCTTATAGCATTTTCTTTATTTGCTTACATATCTTTTTCTCCATTGCCAACCGCCTTTGGTATATTGTTTTTTCTTGTTTATTTTTATTCAGGTTCGTTAACTGAAAAATGACGAAAAACCGCATTGCTGATCATGTTTATCCTGAACAAAGATGTTCAAATGAAATGAAACAAAATAAAATCACTTGAATTTAGTTTGTATGAATTCCATTGTATACAAAGTAACAACAAATGTTAATGATTAAAAAATGAGGGCTTTGAAATTCGAATGTTAAAATCATATTCTTTTACTCTGCTTTAGCCCATTTGGCCATCTAATTTCCTCCCTCTGCCCTCCCCCCCCCCCACACCCACCCTCTCTTTAACTCTCTCTTATATCTCCTCTATGTCCCCTCTAGATTCTACATTCTTTGCTATTGTTTAATAAAGTATTTCATTGTTTTTTTAACTTATATATTTTATTGTTTTTGTTGTTTTATTTCATTTCTAACTACAATTCAACTATTTTGACTCTAAAAACAAACACCTAAACTTTAAACAAAACCCAATAACCCATGTTTGATCTATTTTTAGGAAAAACGACTTTTCCATATGTGTTGTACACAAATCAATAAAATGAGCGATTTTCGGGCTGACTTGCAAAGACAAAAGGTCCTTTTAAGCCCTAGCAACACAGTCTTTGTTTATGGGGAGCCGTCGCTGCTTAAAACATGAGTGCGGCTGCAAAAGTATCTTAAGACAGCTTTGCCTATTATAAATGTAGAAAGAGGAAGTCTTAACCCGCTTTATTGATGATGATGGTGTCATTTTACCCAAATGAATTATAAATTTCGTAGAATCCTAAACTGCGTAACAGTTTTTCTGTATTCGGAGCCCTTTAAATATACCACATGTAGGAGTAGAACGAGCAAAATGTTATGGACATACTCTCTCTCCACTTTTGTTGCATGACTTGTTGTGTTAGATGCCAAAAATCTTAAACAGGAAAAAAGCTATAATATCTTGAAAATCGCTTCTCGTTTTGAGGTTCTAAGTCACTGCTCGTTTGTTTTTGGATTTTAAATCAAAGTAGGCCATTTTTTATTCAAGTTTTTGACAAGGTTTCTACAAATATATATTTTTCTCAGAGACATTTCATTGGAATAAAGTAGTAATTAAAGAAAAAAATATATAATTTTTGGCGATTTGAAGAACAACATATGCTCAACTTAGCCCTTAACCCTTACTGTACTGGGGGGGGGGCTGGGAGCCCCCCCCCCCCCCCCCTCGACATTTTCGGAGATCGCGCCGCAACCGCTTGGAATTTTGAATTGTCGTTTCATGACTTTTTTTCCTCAAGTCTTGCGCACATTTTGATACCATTTTCGTCAAAATCGGATATACCTGTAAGGTGTTACATAACAATTAGTATGCGCATGTCATCAAAAAAGTGCTATAATTGCATATATTCATGTACAAGCAGAAATGTGAAGATATGAATTGATATCAAATTGCTTTTATATGTTTCTCAGAGTAATGTATTCCAGAACAAAAAAATACATTAGATATAAAACAAAAGATATAATAAGAAATAAAAAACAATAAAATACATAAGAAAATAAATAGTTGAAAATCGCATTAAATTTGCATAAATTATCATTATTAATTACATCAAATAACTATTTTGTGTTAGAAAAGAAGTTTCATATGAATAATGAGTTTCAACATTCAAAAAGTGGAGACTGACAATTATTTTAATGATTCTAGTTCCCTAAATATAGTTCCGGATTTGATATTCATGAATGCGTAATTTGCGTATACATAATTTATGCAAATTAACCTACGCATTTTCAAATTTCATAAAAATAATGAAACCTCATGAATTTGAGATGAAGGAAACATTTATTCAATACATTTTCAAGATTCTTCACAAGTCTACGGACAAATATGTAGAGTTTTCTGTAAAATGCATAAAATTAGCATTTTGCATAATTAATTAGGCTATAACGAAAAAAAAATGCATATTAGGAATAAAACTAATTATACCATCTTGTTCCTTACGTAAATATCTACAAATATGCAAATTTTCGTGTTCATCGGACATTCGACGGCCGAGATCATAGGGGGGGTGGGGGGCCTCCCAGGCCCCCCCCCCCCCCACACCCCCCCCCTCCCAGTCAGAGGGTGCTCAAAATAGCCCAGTACAGTAAGGGTTAAAAAAAATCATGGCCTGAAAGGGACACATACATTTGCCTATGGGAAAGGAAAGCATTTAGTTTTATGTTTAGAACCCATTTACACGGTAAAAAAAAGATGGGATTCCTCGAACTGGCTGAAACAATATACGTATAAACCATGGATAGCTTTTTATAGAATCATCGTTTATCAAATCAGTCAGGTTATGGTAGCCGACACCTATCATCGATTTTAGCCTTCTTATATTGATATTAAAGATTCTGCTTCCTTGCATAGCTTTTTCATAAGCAGGTGGTACAAAGTAATATAAGCGGTGGTGATCATAATTACAATAATGAATTTTATTAGAATGGACGTTGATATAGCGCTTAATAATATCTGTAATCGCTGTACTATTATTAGCCTAGCTACCCTGATAAAGCGTTCGGCATTTGAGGAATTTCTTCCTACCTGGTACGCATTAACATAATCTGGGTGGAGAGTGGCAAATGCTCATTAATGTCAAGCCATAGGACGTCGGTGCTGAAGTGAAACTATAACCGCGAATTATGTTATCTTCTGCCTGGTGTCGTATCCACTAGACCACGACACCTCCACGGTTGGAGTTACCCTTACTAGACACCTTGTCGAAAATAGGTGGATTTAAGGGGCACTGCCCCAAACCATTTTCTCCCTACCAGCTAATGCATGGGCTATTTTTAAGACTTTTCTATTCCTTATGTGTGCAATGGTTAAGGTTAATTTGTGTATGCAAGTTCTGTGACTTTTTAAGGAGTAGTAGCAGTACAAGTAGGAATATTAGTAGTAGTAATAGTAGAAGTAGAAGTAGTACTGGTAGTAGTAGTAGTACCCGTATTAATAGCAGTAGTAATGTTAGTAGTAGTAGTATTACAGGAATAGTTGAATTTTGGTGTAGATCATGGCGCTACACAAAACAATTTTTTGTGAGATAATAAAAACATAACCGTGTCAAACGTGAAAGAGCATACAATTTAAATGACAAAATCATCTTTGTTTGACCCAAATCTGTTCAGAGACGGCTGACATATCCATACATATAACCATTTCTAGTATTTGTGGGTCCAAATATTCGATAATTTTGAACAAGCCGTTGAAAAAACGAGATAGCGCCCTATACGTTTTATTCCAGCCAATGCCAATGTTAGCTTTTTGGTGCCTTTTTCGTGTTGGTTATAATACGCACAATCAACCGGCCCGTGTATTGTTATTATTCGAAATTAACGGTCACCGTATTTTTTTGAAAGTGGAGCTAAATTGGTATGATCGGAAGTTTATCTAAATTTCAAACATGTTGGGGTCTAACATTACTTTCATAGCATACTCGTACTAACGCTAACACTACTACTACTAAAACCGTTGTTTTTCTTCTACTACATTGTCCTACTATTTATACTATTATAAGAAGAAGAAGGGGAAGAAAGAGGAGGAGATTTGTTCGTGTTATGGCAAGTTTCGCTGAAATCTTTAGACTGTGAATCGCAGATGTCGAATTTTATAATGGATTGTTTTTTTCTAATCGGACATATTAATAACTCGGTGTGATCAATTCCCTTATTTAATATCTATATTTTGTACAGATTACACCTTACCTCCGCCGCAGAATGAAACATGTGTAACTGGACATTGCTATCTCGATTCGAACAACGGTAAGAAGTACATTGATTAATGAGCCTACTAAACGCAGGCAAATGAAAATGTTTAGCTTGGACCGAGCCTCTATTCAAATGATCTTTTATGTTCAGTTTTGGACACATACAGGCATTAGCAATGACGTTCATATAATATTAAAGACATCGTCTTTTGTTTTTATCAAGGAGGGCGTTTACTCTGCGGAAAATGGAAGGCCGTTCTGGCTCCAAAAAGTCGATATTTACTTCGCTCTTGTAAAAAATCTAATCATATGAAATAAATCATTTTAAATTTGATCTCGTTTTCGAAATGACTTGTAAGAGTAATCCACAAAACATCTAGAAAAGGGGAAAAACGAAAACTGAGAGTTAAGTGTGCCATTGGCTTCCTCATTTTAACCCTAAAAAGGCCAGGCTATTTGAAGTCTTAATACGACAGGGGGGAGGGGGCATTATGCCCCCCCCCCCCTAAGATCTCGGCCGTGAAGTGAAGTGTATAGAATACTATGGTAAATTGATTTCTTTGTGCATATTTATTGTAATTTATGGAAATAAGGTCATAAAATTCCCCTTTTCCCCCATAAATCATACATTCTTTATCTTTATATGTTTTTGTATCTGTACCTTTCCTATCGCACTTTGTATAAATGTATCATGTATGTATTTCATCTTTTGCACAAGCTGCGCCTTGAGCATTTTACTGTCAAGTGGATTTGGCGCCTTATAAATCATATGTTTTATTATTATTATTATTATTTAATCGTTCTTCTTCACTTCATGTATTCGTTAGACCATTTGAAACAATAATACGACAACAAAAATTGGAAGAGCTAGGTTATTCCTTATGTTATATCTTGTTTTGATAGTTTCTGATTTTTTTCATTTTTTTTTAAACTTATGTATTTTATTGTTTTTGTTGTTTTATTTCATTTCTAACTACAATTCAACTATTTTGACTCCCCCAAAAAACATTTAAACTTAAAACAAGACCCAATAACCAATGTTTTATCTCTTTTAAGGAAAAATGACATTTCCATATGTGTGTACACAAATCACGAAAATGAGCGATTTTCGGGCTGATCTGCAAAGAAAAAAGGTCACATGACTTGGTAACTGTACGTCCGATTTTCAAAAAAATTGTTTTAAAAGATGCGCAAGACTAGAAAGAAAAGATTCTGCAAGTGGCGAGGCGCCATCCGAATGCGTTCCCGAATAATCAGAAAAATTGCGGCGGCCTTATTAGGGTTAACATTGTTTATGGGTCTATTTAGACTAAAAGATATTCATACAAAACTCTTCTAAAGAAATGTCGCATAACAAACGTCGTAAATCCAAAGGAGGTATATACATGTACTACAACTGCGTTTTTCAAATTCTATAGACACGGCATCCTCAGAGGAAGAAAAAGTTTCCCGTCACCGAATGTACTTATTCAGGCATCTCGTTGCACAAAATATGAATTTATTTATGCACCTCACTGCCTAAAATCATCATGTCACTAAACGATTCCAGCGAGCGAAGCTATGGAGGAAAAAAGACACTTTACTATCATTAAAGTGTGCTCGTATGGGTGCGCTAGTTACTAATGTGGCTCAGCTGTAACTGGGGTAATAATGTCTTAGTGCCATGAGCGTCATTCCCTGACGGATACAGGCGCTATAAAAGTGATATTAGTGGCCATTATTTCTAAAGTTAGTACGTCTTTATTAATACTGACCTTTTTAAAATCAAATTCCATACAGTGAGCCGCTGCATACCTGTTGTGGATATATGTGTGACGGATGTATGGGACAGAAGTGAGTAAAAATAAATTATAATAAATATACATTTTCGAATAGTTTCGATGGCTTTTATTCATGGTTTTAAGTATGTTAAATATTATACATGTGTTAATGATATGATATAGGAGAGGTGGGGGGGGGGGGGGATAGTGAGCACTATTTTTGTTTGGTGCTCAACGAGGGGGGAGGGGGAGGTGGGGGTGCCCATTATTTTTGTAATCAACACCCATCCTACCCCCTTTTTTCCAGGGGAGAGGGCCCTTTTTTTAAAGGTAAAATGTACGTGTTTTTATCAGTTTTTTGGCCAAAGGATCTGCCACTGTGTGTGTGTATGTCTGTGTGTGCGTGTGTTCGTGTGTGTTTGTACATGTATATACTTGTATTTAACTTTAATTTACTATTATTCCATTTTATTCAAATGTTTAGTATGTATAGCTACACCGATTCGAACCATCCCTTCATCAATAAGATGCATGTAAGTTCACTTCACTAGTAAACATTCGTGACTATATACAACAGCGATCATCTCGATCCATTACAGTACTACATATCACACCCGAACCATCAGTGGATTTTGCAAAAGAAACTGGATTGCTTAATACCAAAGGGTACTAACACATTTGTCCCTTGTAATTAAAAATGACTCAAAGATCCTGAATTCCTGGATATTTTCCATCTTATTTAACATCTGCTTCAAGATTTTTAAGGGGAATAGTTGCCTACCGTAGTGTAAATCTAATTTTTAAGAAGAATTTAAATCTAAACGATTTTCTTTTCCTTCGGAAACGATGTCGCAGCAAAACTATTTTCAGTAGTATTTATTTCAATTTTCTCTACTAATAAAGTGCCGCTGTAAATCGGTCGACATCTTTATGTCATGATTTACAATCTAGGAATTAATTTTCCTTCTTTTGTTGGTTACGTTTTCCAATTTCCCCTTGTTGCGGATGAAGGACTTTTAATGAGAGAGCCCAGACTAATCTAACTAAACCCGAAGTGATATCCGCACTGACTGATAAGTTAAGAGGACTGCGTCATTATGCAGCTGTCGAAGATCTCCTTGCAAATTCTCAAGACCTACAGCTTCTGCCACACCATATCTACGATAATCAAAGACAAGCTGAAGTACTGTGAGTTGGTATTTCCCTGTCTGATTTGTGACACGACTTTTCCTTCCGCCACAATAACTCCTGGCTTTATTTCGTCATGTGCTTATATGATTGAAAATACCTGTTATAGGGTGAACACTCGAATGGTGTCAAAATCCCCATATAAACCCACTACTATGAGCTTTTAAAAAAAGCAAAAAAGAGTTTTCTCTGTCCTTTCGGCTTGATGACAGTGGTCAGACACGATTGCTGATCCAGACTTACCATCACGTGATGGATAACCTTTTTGTAAAAGTGTTTGTTCAAAATCGGGCTTAACAAAGAAAGTTAGTCCGAGGTTTAACTTTTTCTTTTGTGATTTTAGACGCAGAGTCTAGTTTAACCGAATTAGTTGAATATAGACCATTGTGTCTATGGTAATGGCAAAGTTAAATCCAGGCTCATAATTATGTTTCCTTTCGTATTTTTCGACAGAATTTTGTCAGGTTATGAAATACAACATATTGAAGCTAATGCGTTCACCGCATTTACAAGCCTGCGTGAACTGTAAGTACTTGATATTATTCTCAGCAAATGAGTTTATGGGGAAGTCTACCCTGATAATAAGTTGGTATATTAAAAGCAGATTTGTTTCGGGGGGGGGGTATTCTCGGGGGGGGGGGGGTAACTGTCCTTGAGGTGGAGTTTTCCGTCGGGTATTTTTCCGGGGGGTAGACTGCCCAGGGGGTAATTATCCTAGAACCGGAATTTTTCACTTTAACTGTATCATAATATGAAAGAGGATGTCATGTAAAGACACATTTCTGCTGGAACAAAAATGTGTTTGAAGTCGAATATTTGTCTTCAACATATTTTGGGGGGAAATCTTTGCAGAATTGTTGATGCAATTTGAGTGAATTTTGCCATCACATTTTTGGCGACTTTGGGGCTCCCCACGCTTTTAGTGGCTATAAACTTTAACATACTTTCATTTTATTTTTTAAAGGGAAATCCAACCCTTGTAATAAGTTGATTTGTATGAAAGCAGGAAAATAACAGAAACAGAACCGCAAAATGGCGAATGTTGTGTGTAGATGGATTATCGACTGCATGCAGTCGAGAATCCATCTCTTTTGTTAAAGAGATAGTACAACACATGACTTTAATGCATACCAATTGGAGGAAAAGACATTTTAGCATGTACAATCTCTTCACATTAAATAGCTTAGTTGCATGGACATTTTTATAGAGTTTCAACAACCGGTTTAACAACATTTCTAAATCATTGGCTTTGTTTAACATATAGATTTATAGTGACCTCGAAAATGTATAGTTGACCGTAGTGCTGCTGTGGTGGTAGCGTAAATTGCAAGCCAGAATTGTTTTGAGCACCCAACTACTTTTAGTAACCTTTTAGTAACCTTATGCCTGGGTCACATATAAACCGTGCCCCGTACGATTTTCCCTACCCGGCGGCTTGCCGTGGATTTAGAAATCCGTACGGGAACCGTCCGATTTTCATTTCTACGGCATGTGTAGTCACATATTCTGCGGCGCCCGGGAGGTGCCCAGAGAAAATTGGTCAAGTGAAATGCAAGGTGCCCGTAAGGGTGCCGGCAGGGTGCCGGCCGAGTGTCGACCGGTAACCTTACGGGCTCCGTCCTATGAGCAGGTGTACCGATGGCTCCCGGAAGGTGCCAAACGGGGCCAGGCAGGGTGCCGTGTGGTGCACTGAACTACAGAGCGAGTCAGAAAAAATGTCCCACTTTTTATAAGTTGTATTGTTTGAAGTATGAATATTTAATCATGGGTTTCATGATATATCTTGATAGAGTTATCCTCCCAGTACATTAAGGAACCATTTTTATTTGAATCTCTGCATGCATCACTAAATCAAATATCCAGAAATTGACAATAAATACTATATTGAAATTGAATTGAAATTGAATATCAGACAATCTTTACAAGACTGCCAGATCTTACTTGCGCCAAGCTACTGGGTGAGGATTAAAACAGTGCATTGAACAAAGGCAGTCCGACACACGCACACACACACACACACACACGCACACACACGCACACACACAACACACACAACACACTCAACATACACAACACACACGGTGATAATTGTTTCATAATTACCCCTTTTCTGATTAAGCATTGATTTTTATCAAGATCGCTGAATGTTTAAATGGCATAACCCTACAAATCTTTCCCTTTTGTACACATTCTCTACCACCATCATGTCATCATCATCATCATCATTGTCATCATCTTAATCTTCACCATCATCATCATGATCATCATCATGAAGCGATACATCCGCTAATACGCACCAAGAGGACAGCGGCCACTCAACTTTTCGTACGATAACAAGAATTCCCGACAAAAAGTAACCGTTTAGGTGGGTCTTGTCGGGAATGGAATGCTCATTTGTGTGCGTGTGTGTGTGCATGTGCGTTTGTGTGCGTGTGTTTGTGTGTTTGTGTCTGTCTGGCTAATTGGATAATTGAAAAAAAACTGACTGTCTTTGTTCAAAACATTATTTTATTCCTCATCTAGCAAGTTGGCGCAAGTTAGATCTGGCAGTCTTGTAAAGATTGTCTGATGTTCAGTAATGCATGCAGGGATTCCAATGAAAATTGTACTTAAATGTACTGGGAAGATAACTCTATCAAGACATATCATGAAACTCATGATTAAATATTCATACTTCAAACAATACACCTTTTAAAAAGTGGGTCATTTTTTCTGACTCACTCTGTAGGTGTCCTCTGGTATCCGCATCTCCTGTATTTAAAACTGCGTTCTACATTTCGAGATGCCGCCGTGAGGGACCCTCACGGGCAATATTCATTTTAAATGAAGTGGGTATTAGGTATTGGGTTACAATCAACAGTACGGTAGGGCAGAAAGTTCACCAGTGCCGTATCGTTTTAAAGTGATCCGGTAACTTTGTCTTAAATCCCTAACATAAATCCTTGATTTACCTCATGCTGCAATGATAATTATAAACCTTTAAGGCAGTCAGGAACCCCATGACTTTTACAAGCCCGTCGCCTGCCTGATTATCAAGATATTTATGATTGAAAATCGAAATCAAATTCTGCGTTTGCCTAACGGTTTTCATAACACTACAGTCTATTGAGGAAAACAAATATGGTAAAAACCGGTCACTCAAAGGTTTTGACTTTTTGAGGCACTTCTTGATTATTTTGAAGCGCAATTTGTTAGGGCTTCAATATAACATACCATATCACAGACACTGATAACACGTAGGACCGTGCATCCCAGATTTAACATTGTTAAATGATCCCTTTAAGTCAAGTATTGAAGAAAAATCGAACTTTAAAGCGAAAAGGTCTGAAATTGAAATCTGAAATTCGCACAGATGTAGTTATTTAATTTAAAAAAAATGTACAACCTTCCTATTATCGGTCGTTTTATTTTGATCTTTCGATATTTTGATTTTTTTTTCTTCATCTATTTGTGCTCTCATATATACAAATGAACTTATTGCAAAGTGGCCCTCTATAAGTAACAAAGCCATCGCCGGCCCCGGCAGCGATTATTTGTATCGTTAGAATGGCAAGGGAAGGTCATACATGGATTAGGTCGGCCTAGCTATGCAACGGATTTTCGACCACCTAATAATTATTCATGCCCTTTAATGCGGGACTGCACTGCTTGTAGTTTCTCGCCATTTATACAGTGGAACCCAGAAAAAAACGAAACCAAGAATTATCGAAGTTTTAACATAATTTAGTCACATTTATAATTAATAAATGACACATATTTGAAAAGCTGAGACCTCTTCCCTCATTTGATGCAACTTATATGATGTATATTTCATGCATGGGTGATTAAAATGAATTGGAAGAGAGGAAACCCAAAAGTCATTTGGCGGGCGGTATCCGAATTTCAAAGAGAAAATCACATTTTTAGAAATTTGAGTTCCCGTCCTTTCATATGACACCTTAATCAGGAAAAATGAGCAAGGAATGACAAAGTTCTGTTTGTTTGAAGTAGTGCTTGCATTACCATAATTTTATCAAACGAATTCGATTTCGCTGGCTGCCTGCCGTACCAACAAGACGAATTGAAAAAAAGACTTAACTCCGTTTCGTTGACAATCAGCCATGCATGAAGTCTTTCGTCTACGGCTGATTGTCAACGACACGGAGTTATTAAGTCTTCTGTAAATATCAGAGATGAAAAGAGCACTTATCAGGAGCCGAAGGGGCGCTTGTCAAAGTAAAAAGGTTATCTCTCAGAATTAAATAGGGTCATTTACAAGAGATGAAAAGGGGCACTTATGAGAATGAAAAAGGGGGCATTGATAAGAAGTGAAAGGGGCTCTTTTTTTAAATGGGGGCACTTATCATAAGGAAAAGGGACATGTGGAATATAAGGTGCGCTTATCCAAGTGGCAAAAGGTCTTCAAAATTTGTAATTCCAATCATAAATATCTTCATAATCAGACATCCGATCGGCTTGTAAAAGTCATGGCGTTCCTGACTGACCTAAACGTTTTTAATCATCTTTGCAGCATGAGCTAAATCCAGAATTTTGTTTCAGAATCTGAGACAAAATTACCGGATCCCTTTAAATGTGTAGTCAACCATTAAACAGGTATCTATATACAACGTGGATCGGCAAACTAGGATCCAGACATGACAACTTGGGTCCTGTTTTATAAAACTTGTTATCAATAAACAGTTACAATAATTGTTATAAGTAGTACTAAAACTGTGGCATTTGATTGGCTTAGAGCGAATTTTTCCTAGAAATTGATCAGCATGTATTATTAGCCCTGAGCCTTCCTCAAGTAATACAGTTTTTTAAAAGACCGCTTTGTAGTTTTTCGCCTGACTGAAATGGCCCAAAACATGAAAAATAACCACAGGTCATTTGAAAATGGAGAGAGTGATATGAAGACCATTGCACGCTGTGCCTGTGTGATCATATCGTAAACCGATTTTTCTAAGAAATCGCGATTACATTAGATGTCAAAATTTAAACTAATATCATCTTACCAAATTGAATTCTAAATCATAATTTGTGTTTTTACGTAATCTTTAGGAAAATCATAGAAGAAATGCTCCAGAAGAGAATTTTGATAATTCAGGGGAAATTTCAATTTCAATTTTATTGCTCAATGAAAATTAGTTATACTAACATTTTACAATTATCGCAATTAACAGCTTTGTAACAAAAAATACATATATCATAGCAAATGTAGGTTACTGTAAATGATTTTTTTCGAACATTTTCATTTTAGACAATGTGATATGCTTATATCCGTCTATTATGATTAAATGCAGTGCCAGTAACCAATAAATCAGGAAATCAACTGAGGACCCTCCCAAAAGTTATATGCATTGCCTTAATAAATCATGTTCATATTATATAATAATAATTACAGTGCTTATATAGCGCCTAACATTTGCTTTGTCAGAAGTCTCTAAGCGCTCTACAATAATGCAGCATAATTAGCATAACACGTCATTGTAATGTTTGAACAGATGTCTCATTAGAGAAAGTGATAATTTTTTCAAAAAAAATAACTCTTGGGGACCGTGCTTTTGCTATTGCCGCCCCCAAACTATGGAATAGCTTGCCAATAGAAATACGAAGCACTCCATCTCTCAATGTTTTTAAATCCAATTTAAAAACTTATTTGTTCAACTGAGAGATCTTATTTAATTTGTAGAATTTAGTAAAAAGGAGCTCTTAACCAGCGCAGCTGAATATATTTTGTATAAAAGCTGCGCTATATAAATTTATTATTATTATTATTATCTGATATCATTTTACCGATCAGGGATCTTTCAGACAACAAAATTCAAAACATTGAAGTTGGAGTTTTTGATGGTCTGCAGAATTTAGATTCTTTGTGAGTAAAATTTCTTTTTTGCTACTATATGTGTTTACCGAATTCAATGTATTACATGGTCGCCTTGACCACTTGACCATGCAAGAGACCTGTATATCGATTTAATAAATACTTTTTGAAACAAAAGTTTCTCTTGAAAACTTAAAAAGGGCTTGCCAGAGGCCTAAGCTTTTGATATTCACAAAGGTCCATTAATATATACATTTCGATATTCCAATAAGGTAACGCAATGGCCCAGAATATGACAAATAACCACAGGTCATTTGAAAATGGAGAGACTGATATGAAGACCATTGCACGCTGTGCCTATGCGATCCTATCGTGATCCGATTTTCAAAGAAATCGCAATAACATTAGATGTCAAAATTTAAACTCATATCATTTTACCAAATCGAATTCTGAATAATAAGGATTTGATAATTCAGTAGAAATTTCAATTTCAATTTGATTGCTCAATGAAAATTTGTTTTACTAACATTTTACAATTATCGCAATTAACAACTTTGTAACAAAAAATACATATATCATAGCAAATGTAGATTACTGTAACTGATTTTGTTTCAAACATGTTCATAACATTTTTTACAAACCTATAGATCATACATGGATTTAGACAATGTGATATGCTTATATCCGTCTATGCAGTGACAGTAACTAATAAATCAGGAAATCAACTGAGAACCCTCCCAAATTCATATGCATTGCCTTAATAAATCATGTTCATATTATGTAATACGTCATTGTAATGTTTGAACAGGTGTCTCATTAGAGAAAGTGATTGATTTTTCAAAAGTCTTCGCGATTGTTTTTAATCTGATATCATTATACCGATCAGGTATCTTCCAGACAACAAGATTCGAGACATTGAGGTTGGAGCTTTCGATGGTCTGCAGAATTTACTTACTTTGTGAGTTAAATTTCTTTTTGCTACTCTACGTTTTTGACCAATACAATTCATGACATGGTTCCTGTCAGAGGCCTAAGTTTATGATATTCACAATGTTTCATTGGTGCGTACATGTACATTTAGATATTCCAATAAGGTAACGCAATTTGTCTTAGTACACTGAGACGAATGAATTCCTTGCCACTTCCTAACTAAATTTAAAGGACATTGGAAGTTTTAAGTAAGCCCTTCTACAAAAAAAAATATATTTGATGTTAGACGACGATTATTACGATACTAGCAATGCTAAGCTGCTGTGCAATGTTTCCAATATCAAGTGAAATATTAAACAAATGAAAAGCAGAAAACCGTGAAGATACCATCCTGGGACGTAAATTGAACAAAGATAACCTTCTCGACACACGTGTAAACGTACGATGACTGCGTGTATGTTCATACTACAGTCCACAAACAAGCTGCATCTAGGTTAAGTGATAAGTATTTGGGATGGAAGGGTCTTAACTCCATTGACTACTGAATTCATTCATACCCATAGGCTTAATACAGTAGCCACCCGGTTCAAGTAGGCAATGGGCTAGCATAGGGAAGCGTATGGCAGCTTTCTAGCAATCCTTGCAGATATTTACACTTTAATTCACCGGGTAAAATACGAAATGATCTCTTACATATTTTGTTTGATACGTGGAGAAAAACATGTCAAAAATAATCATGTCTCTCAATATGCTATGGTAAATACGGCTAAATGCTAGAAAGTTCCATGTGCTTAAGAGATAACAGTTTTCCCGATACTGAAGCGAGTTACGAATGTTTCACATTTTTCATTTTTAAACCGCATTACGCTTTCATAGCGAATATTCTTGTTTTTTTTCCCCAGGAAGTTGTCATCGAATTCCATTCAGCATTTAGAGCGTGGGGTATTTTCTGGACTCCGGTCTCTTCCATTTCTGTAAGTGCAAGACAATTTGTGGGTAAATCTCAGCTATTGCCCCCCCCCCCCCCTCACGTCACAAACCACATCTAAGATTTAAGTGTATAACTAATAAGCGTGTTAATAGCAATACTAGAAGTTTTATCTGACCAAATATGAAATGAAAAGACACATTTGATGTCAAAATAATGTTCAGGACTCTAAAATACTGTGTAACGTACGGGACACCAAAGTACCAAATAAATCGACTTACCATTTAACGATAAAATCACCCACAAAAAAGGGGACTTGTGAAAGTATCAATTATATACAGCTTGGATCCGCAACGTAGGATCTTGACAAGAACATTTATGTCCTGTTTTATAAAACTTGTTATCAATAAAAAGTTATACAAATTGTTACAAGTGGTACTAAAATTGTGGCATTTGACTGGATTAGAGCGAATTTGTGAACAAAATTGATCACCATTTGTAATTGGTCCTGAGCCTTCCTCAAGTAATACAGCTTTTAAAAGGACCATTTCCTAGTTTATCGTCTGGCTGAAATGGCCCAAAATATGACATGACAAATAACCACAGGTCATCTGAAAATGGAGAGACTGATATGAAGACCAATGCACGTCGTGCCTATGCAACCCTATCGCGATCCGATTTTCAAAGAAGTCGCAAAAACATTACATGTCAAATTTAAACTATATCATCTTACCAAATCGAATTCTGAATAATAATTTGTGTTTTTTCGTAATCTTTAAGAAAATCATAGAAGAAATGCTCCAGAAAAGGATTTGACAATTCAGGGGAAATTTCAATTTTATATTTATTGCTCAATGAAAATTTGTTTTACTAACATTTTACAATTATCGCAATGTACAACTATAAAAAATATACAGGTATCATGGCAAATGTAGATTACTGTAACTGATTTTTTTTCTCGAACATTTTCATAACAGGCTTTATAGACATATAGATTATACATGGATTTAAACAATGTGATATTTTTATATCCGTCTACTAAGATTAAATGCAGTGCCAGTAAGTAATAATTCAGGAAATCAACTGAGGACCCTCCCAAATATTATATGCATTGCCTTAATAAATCATGTTCATATTCTGTAATACGTCATTGTAATGTGTGAACAGGTGTCCCATTGGAGAAAGTGATACATTTTTCAAAAGTCTTCGCGATTGTGTTTAATCTGATATCATTATCCCGATCAGGGATCTTTCAGACAACAAGATTCGAAACATTGAGGTAGGAGCTTTTGATGGCCTGCAGGATGTATATAATTTGTTAGTTAAATTTCTTTTTTGCTACTCTACGTGTTTAGCGACTACATTTTATTACATGGCTCCTTTGACCACTTGACCATGCAAGATACCTGTATATCGATTTAATTAATACTTTTTTTAAACAAATGTTTCTCTTGAAAAATAAAAAAGGGTTTGCCAGAGGCCTAAGGTTATGATATTCACAAAGGTCCATTTATTTATATGTTTCGATATTGCAATAAGGCAACGCATTTTAATTGAAACCTAAAGCGAATATGTATGCTATTTCTAAATACCCTTAGACGAATAAATTCCTTGCAATTTCCTATAACTTAATTTAAAGGTCATGTGAATTTTGGGGTAAGCCTTAAAAAAAAAAAAAAAAAAAAAAATTCTTTGATGTTGGATGACGAATAATACGATACTATTGATGCTAAACTGTTGTCCAATTTTTCCAATCTCAAATGAAGTATTAAACAAATGAGAAGTAGAAAACCATTAAGATACCATCCTGGGACGAAAATTTAACAAAGGTTACCGTCTCTACACACGTGTAAATCGTACGATGACTGTGTGTATATTCATACTACAGTCCACAAACAAGCTACTTCTAGGTTAGTGATAAGTATTTGAGGGGGAAGGGTCTTAACCCCCATTGACTACTGAATTCATTCATTTCCATATGCTTAATACAGTAACCACCCGGTTCCCGTAGGCAATGGGCTAGCATAGGGAAGCGTATGGCAGCTTTCTAGCAATCCTTGCATATATTTACACTTTAATTCAATGGGTAAAATACGAAATGATCTCTAACATATTTGTTTTGATACGAGGAGAAAAACCTGTCAAAAATAATCATGTCTCTTAATATGCTATTGTCAATACGGCTAAAGGCTAGAAAGTTTCATGTGTTTAATAGATAAAAGTTTTCCCGATACTGTAGCGAGTTACGAATGTTACGAATGTTTCGTTTTTAAACCGCATTACGCTTTCATAGCGAATTTTTTTTTTTTTTTCCAGAGATTTGTCATCGAATTCCATTCAGCAGTTAGAGCGTGGGGTATTTTCTGGACTCCGGTCTCTTCCATTTCTGTAAGTGCAAGACAATTTGTGGGTAAATCTCAGCTATTGCCCCCCCCCCCCCCCCCCTCACGTCACAAACCACATCTAAGATTTAAGTGTATAACTAATAAGCGTGTTAATAGCAATACTAGAAGTTTAATCTGACCAAATATGAAATGAAAAGACACATTTGATGTCAAAATAATGCTCAGGACTCTAAAATACTGTGTAACGTACGGGACACCAAAGTACCAAATAAATCGACTTACCATTTAACGATAAAATCACCCACAAAAAAGGGGACTTGTGAAAGTATCAATTATATACAGCTTGGATCCGCAACGTAGGATCTTGACAAGAACATTTATGTCCTGTTTTATAAAACTTGTTATCAATAAAAAGTTATACAGATTGTTACAAGTGGTACTAAAATTGTGGCATTTGACTGGATTAGAGCGAATTTGTGAACAAAATTGATCACCATTTGTAATTGGTCCTGAGCCTTCCTCAAGTAATACAGCTTTTAAAAGGACCATTTCCTAGTTTATCGTCTGGCTGAAATGGCCCAAAATATGACATGACAAATAACCACAGGTCATCTGAAAATGGAGAGACTGATATGAAGACCAATGCACGTCGTGCCTATGCAACCCTATCGCGATCCGATTTTCAAAGAAGTCGCAAAAACATTACATGTCAAATTTAAACTATATCATCTTACCAAATCGAATTCTGAATAATAATTTGTGTTTTTTCGTAATCTTTAAGAAAATCATAGAAGAAATGCTCCAGAAAAGGATTTGACAATTCAGGGGAAATTTCAATTTTATATTTATTGCTCAATGAAAATTTGTTTTACTAACATTTTACAATTATCGCAATGTACAACTATAAAAAAAATACAGGTATCATGGCAAATGTAGATTACTGTAACTGATTTTTTTTCTCGAACATTTTCATAACAGGCTTTATAGACATATAGATTATACATGGATTTAAACAATGTGATATTTTTATATCCGTCTACTAAGATTAAATGCAGTGCCAGTAAGTAATAAATCAGGAAATCTACTGAGGACCCTCCCAAGTATTATATGCATTGCCTTAATAAATCATGTTCATATTCTGTAATACGTCATTGTAATGTGTGAACAGGTGTCCCATTGGAGAAAGTGATACATTTTTCAAAAGTCTTCGAGATTGTGTTTAATCTGATATCATTATCCCGATCAGGGATCTTTCAGACAACAAGATTCGAAACATTGAGGTAGGAGCTTTTGATGGCCTGCAGGATGTATATAATTTGTTAGTTAAATTTCTTTTTTGCTACTCTACGTGTTTAGCGACTACATTTTATTACATGGCTCCTTTGACCACTTGACCATGCAAGATACCTGTATATCGATTTAATTAATACTTTTTTTAAACAAATGTTTCTCTTGAAAAATAAAAAAGGGTTTGCCAGAGGCCTAAGGTTATGATATTCACAAAGGTCCATTTATTTATATATTTCGATATTGCAATAAGGCAACGCATTTTAATTGAAACCTAAAGCGAATATGTATGCTATTTCTAAATACCCTTAGACGAATAAATTCCTTGCAATTTCCTATAACTTAATTTAAAGGTCATGTGAATTTTTGGGTAAGCCTTTAAAAAAAAAAAAAAAAAAAAAAATTCTTTGATGTTGGATGACGAATAATACGATACTATTGATGCTAAACTGTTGTCCAATTTTTCCAATCTCAAATGAAGTATTAAACAAATGAGAAGTAGAAAACCATTAAGATACCATCCTGGGACGAAAATTTAACAAAGGTTACCTTCTCTACACACGTGTAAATCGTACGATGACTGTGTGTATATTCATACTACAGTCCACAAACAAGCTACTTCTAGGTTAGTGATAAGTATTTGAGGGGGAAGGGTCTTAACCCCCATTGACTACTGAATTCATTCATTTCCATATGCTTAATACAGTAGCCACCCGGTTCCCGTAGGCAATGGGCTATAGCATAGGGAAGCGTATGACAGCTTTCTAGCAATCCTTGCAGATATTTACACTTTAATTCAATGGGTAAATTACGAACTGATCTCTAACATATTTGTTTTGATACGAGGAGAAAAACCTGTCAAAAATAATGATGTCTCTCAATATGCTATGGTAAATACGGCTAAAGGCTAGAAAGTTCCATGTGCTTAAGAGATAAAAGTTTTCCTAATACTGAAACGAGTTACGAATGTTTCACATTTTTCGTTTTTAAACCGCATTACGCTTTTATTGCGAATATTCTTGTTTTCCCCCCAGATATTTGTCATCGTATTCCATTCAGCATTTAGAGCGTGGGGTATTTTCTGGACTCCAGTCTCTTTGGTATCTGTAAGTGCAAGTTAATTTGGGGGCAAGTCTAAGCTATTGTCCCCCCCCCCCCTTATGTCACAAACCACATCTGAGATTTAAGTGTATAACTAATGAGCGTAATACGTTAATAGCAATACTAGAACTTTTATCTGACCAAATATGAAATGAAAAGACACATTTGATGTCAAAATAATGTTCAGGACTCTAAAATACTATGTAACGTACGGGACACCGACGTACCAAATAAATAAATCGGACTTACCATTTAACGATATAATCAAACACAAAACAGGGGACTTGTGAAAGTAGTAATTATATACAGCTTGGATCCGCAACGTAAGATCTTGACAAGAACATTTGGGTCATGTTTTTATCAAACTTGTTATCAATAACAAGTTACAACTAGATTTGTAACACATGTTTGGAACAAGTATAGGTGGGCTGGTCGAACTCAAATTTGAGACAAAATAAAGAGCACATTTGAGAATGCTTATCTCAGCTACAACATACTCGAAGTTCAGGGTAAACGAAGCTAAAATGACGGAGATATTGCTCGCGAAAGACGAGAATGTAGAATCGAGTTTTGAGAAAAAATCATGTCCCTTGGAGAATACACGCAGAATGTGAAAAATTGACATGCATCCTTTAATCGCAAAAAATACGTCATGATGCCTTTGCCAAAATGAAGGATCGTAGTAACTGCATTTGTAGAGAATTGTCTCAGCTAGAACATATCAAAATTTGGAAGAAAATTAATCAATATTTACAGAGATACAATCAATTTTCCATTAATATGCTGACGTCAAAATATGCAAATTGAAATTTTGAGTTCAGAGGCCATTATGATGTCGTCATGAGTTAATTGAGGGTCAAATGAGACATGAAATCATATCTCCGACTCATATTCTATCAAAATATGAAGAATAAAATGGGGTCACCTTGAATCCTAAAGGGCTACAATCGATTTTGTATAGGCATGTTTTTGCCCATATATCCTATGTATTTCAAGATCTCGCGCGCACGGAAATTTATGTTAACACGGTCGATCATTCCGTTATTGATAGTCATAAAGAGACAAACATGGTATCAATTTGTTTGTAAAAGTATGTGGAATATTATGAAAGAAAAAAATGGCGATTCTATGTAATGTAATAGTTTTACGCGCGAAAACGCGCGCGCATGCCCGTGTGCGCGATTTTTTATAAAATGCTTAGAATGGCCTTAATCGTATGCAAAATGATTTTGAGACGATTCTGAGCTTTTTAAAATTGTGCGCGCGCATTGACGCGCGGACGTACGCGCACGCGTGCGTTCTTTGACCTGAAATTGACCGGACGGATATTGACCTTGATCATGATAAATATGAATGAGAAATAACCTTTGGTTATGAAGATATGATCATGTGTTGATTTTCGTAAAATTTTACAAAATGGCGCCTAGATGACGTCATCAGTGAAGGTCAATGTTGTAAACGTTATTGTGCTTTGTACATATGCCAATACATATGTGTGTCAAATTTGAAGGCATTTAATTGAGCCATTTTTATGTAATCGTGCTTACAAAAAAGTGGTTCGAAATAAGAAAAATAAAGAATAAATAAATAAAGGCAATTCTAGCGAAATTATAAGGTGGTCTGTAGGGTATACAGCCCTCCTAATAATTGTTATAAGTGGTACTAAAAGTGTGGCATTTGATTGGATTAGAGCGAATTTGTCAACAAAATTGATCACCATTTGTTATTGGCCCTGAGCCTTCCTCAAATAATACAGCTTTTAAAAGGACCATTTCCTAGTTTATCGTCTGGCTGAAATGGCCCAAAATATGGAAAATAACCACAGGTCATTTGAAAATTTAGAGACTGATATGAAGACCAATGCACGCTGTGCCTATGCGATCCTATCGTGATCCAATTTGTAAAGAAATCGCAATAACATTAGATGTCAAAATTTAAACTAATATCATCTTACCAAATCGAATTCTGAATAATAATTCGTGTTTTTACGTAATCTTTAGGAAAATCCTAGAAGAAATTCTCAAGAAAAGGATTTGATAATTCAGAGGAAATTTCATTTTCAATTTCATATTTATTGCTCAATGAAAATATGTTTTACTAACATTTTACATTTATCGCAATATACAACTTTATAACAAAAAATACAGATATCATAGCAAATGTAGATTACTGTAACTGATTTGTTTTCGAACATTTTCATAACAGGCTTTACAGAACTATAGATTATACATGGATTTAGAAAATGTAATATATTACAATCCGTCTATTATGATTAAATGCAGTGCCAGTAACTAATAAATCTGGAAATCAACTGAGGACCCTACCAAATTTAATTTGCATTGCCTTAATAAATCATGTTCATATTATGTAATACGTCATTGTAATGTTTGAACGGGTGTCTCATTAGAGAAAGTGATTGATTTTTCAAAAGTCTTCGGTATTGTGTTTAATCTGATTTCATTATACCGATCAGGGATCTTTCAGACAACAAGATTCAAAACATTACGGTTGGAGCTTTTGATGGCCTGCAGAATTTAGATCATTTGTGAGTAAAATTTCTTTTTGCAACTCTACCTTGTTTACCGATTACATTTTATTACATGGTTTGTTTGACCGCTTGACCATGCAAGAGACCTGTATATCGATTTAATAAATACTTTTAAAAACAAAAGTTTCTCTTGAAAACTTTAAAGAAAAGGGTTTGCCAGAGGCCTAAGGTTATTATATTCACAATGTTTCATTAATGCACACATTTCGATATTCCAATAACTTAAAGGTAACGCAAGGTGATTGATGCCAATAGCGGATTTATTAGTATGATTTTTTTAAGTACACTGAGACGAATACATTTCTTAATTCAAAGGACATGGGAAGTTTTTGATAAGCCCGTCCAAAATTAGATGACGAATACTACGATACTAGCAATGCTAAGCTGATGTGCAATGTTAATTTAATAATAATAATAATAATAATCTTTTTAGACCACTTCAAATTTTATTAAAACGAAATGAAAAATGCTTTTCGCCCAATTGATCATGAGCCCGGCAGCCACTGAGCAGCGTTAGATGCAAAAACATTAGATTCCACAATTTAAACTAATATCATCTTAAATAATCAAATTCTGAATAATAATTTGTGTTTTTACGTAATCTTGGAAGAACATCATTGAAGAAATGCTCCAGAAAAGTATTTGCCAATTCAGGGGAAATTTAATTTAAATTTTATTGCTCAATGAAAAAAAAATTAATAACATTTTACAATTATCGCAATTAACAACTTTATAACAAAAAATACAGATATCATAGCAAATGTAGATTACTGTAATTGATTTGTTTTCGAACATTTTCATAACAGGCTTTACAGACCTATAGATTATACATGGATTTTTAGACAATGTGATATGCTTATATCCGTCTATTATGATTAAATGCAGTGACAGTAACTAATAAATCAGGAAATCAACTGAGGACCCTCCCAAAATTTCATATGCATTGCCTTAATAAATCATGTTCATATTATGTAATACGTCATTGTAATGTTTGAACAGGTGTCTCATTAGAGAAAGTGATTGATTTTTCAAAAGTCTTCGCTATTGTGTTTAATCTGATATCATTATACCG
Organism: Strongylocentrotus droebachiensis; assembly: GCA_035222895.1. Classification (NCBI taxonomy): domain Eukaryota; kingdom Metazoa; phylum Echinodermata; class Echinoidea; order Camarodonta; family Strongylocentrotidae; genus Strongylocentrotus; species Strongylocentrotus droebachiensis. Next base: position 32,252 of record JAVYIG010010371.1, read on the forward strand.
ATCAGGGATTTTTCAGACAACAAGATTCAAAACATTGAGGTTGGAGCTTTTGATGGCCTGCAGAATTTAAATGGTTTGTAAGTTAATTTTTTTTTGCAACTCTACGTGTTTACCGATTACATTTTATTACATGGTTCGTTTGACTGCTTGACCATGCAAGAGACCTGTATATCGATTTAATAAATACTTTTAAAAACAAAAGTTTCTCTTGAAAACTTTTTTAAAAAAAGGGGTTTGCCAGAGGCCTAAGGTTTTTGTATTCACAATGTTTCATTAATGCACACATTTTGATATTCCAATAACTTAAAGGTAACGCAAGGTGATTGATGCCAATAGCTGATTTATTAGTATGATTTTTATAAGTACACTGAGACGAATACATTCCTTAATTCAAAGGACATGGGAAGTTTTTGATAATCCCGTCCAAATTTAGATGACAAATACGACGATACTAGCAATGCTAAGCTGACGTGCAATGTTAATTTAATAATAATAATAATAATGATAATAATAATAATAATCTTTTTAGTCCACTTCAAATTTTATTAAAACGAAATGAAAAATGCTTTTCGCCCAATTGATCATGAGCCCGGCAGCCACTGAGCAGCGTTAGATGCAAAAACATTAGATTCCACAATTTAAACTAATATCATCTTAAATAATCAAATTCTGAATAATAATTTGTGTTTTTACGTAATCTTGGAAGAACATCATTGAAGAAATGCTCCAGAAAAGTATTTGATAATTCAGGGGAAATTTTAATTTAAATTTGATTGCTCAATGAAAAAAAAATTAATAACATTTTATAATTATCGCAATTAACAACTTTATAACAAAAAATACAGATATCATAGCAAATGTAGATTACTAGAACTGATTTGTTTTCGAACATTTTCATAACAGGCTTTACAGACCTATAGATTATACATGGATTTTTAGACAATTTGATATGCTTATATCCGTCTATTATGATTAAATGCAGTGACAGTAACTAATAAATCAGGAAATCAACTGAGGACCCTCCCAAAATTTCATATGCATTGCCTTAATAAATCATGTTCATATTATGTAATACGTCATTGTAATGTTTGAACAGGTGTCTCATTAGAGAAGTGATTGATTTTTCAAAAGTCTTCGCTATTGTGTTTAATCTGATATCATTATACCGATCAGGGATTTTTCAGACAACAGGATTCAAAACATTGAGGTTGGAGCTTTTAAAGGCCTGCAGAATTTAAATGGTTTGTAAGTTATTTTTTTTTTTGCAACTCTACGTGTTTACCGATTACATTTTATTACATGGTTCGTTTGACTGCTTGACCATGCAAGAGACCTGTATATCGATTTAATAAATACTTTTAAAAACAAAAGTTTCTCTTGAAAACTTTTAAAAAAAAGGGGTTTGCCAGAGGCCTAAGGTTTTTGTATTCACAATGTTTCATTAATGCACACATTTTGATATTCCAATAACTTAAAGGTAACGCAAGGTGATTGATGCCAATAGCTGATTTATTAGTATGATTTTTATAAGTACACTGAGACGAATAAATTCCTTAATTCAAAGGACATGGGAAGTTTTTGATAATCCCGTCCAAATTTAGATGACAAATACGACGATACTAGCAATGCTAAGCTGGTGTGCAATGTTAATTTAATAATAATAATAATAATAATAATAATAATAATAATAATAATAATAATCTTTTTAGTCCACTTCAAATTTTATTAAAACGAAATGAAAAACGCTTTTCGCCCAATTGATCATGAGCCCGGCAGCCACTGAGCAGCGTTAGATGCAAAAACATTAGATTCCACAATTTAAACTAATATCATCTTAAATAATCAAATTCTGAATAATAATTTGTGTTTTTACGTAATCTTGGAAGAACATCATTGAAGAAATGCTCCCGAAAAGTATTTGATAATTCAGAGGAAATTTAAATTTAAATTTTATTGCTCAATGGAAATTTGTTTTACTAAAATTTTACAATTATCGCAATTTACAATTTTATAACAAAATATACAGATATCATAGCAAATAGAGATTACTGTAACTGATTTGTTTTCGAACATTTTCATAACAGGCTTTACAGACCTATAGATTATTCATGGATTTAGACAATGTGATATGCTTATCTCCGTTTATTATGATAAATTGCAATGACAGAAAACTAATAAAAAGGTCGCAAACACGTTCAGGAATTTAACTAAGGGTCTTACCAATTTCATAAACATTGCCTTCCGAAATCATTTTTCCATTATGTAATACGTCATTGTAATGTTTGAACAGGTGTCTCATTATAGAAAGTGATTGATTTTTCGACAGTCTTTGCGATTGTGTTTAATCTGATATCATTATACCGATCAGGTATCTTTCAGACAACAAGATTCGAGACATTGAGGTAGGAGCTTTTGATGGCCTCCAGATGTTACTAACTTTGTGAGTTAAATTTCATTTTGCTACTCTACGTGTTTACCGACTACATTGTATTACATGGTTCCTTTTACCACTTGACCATGCAAGAGGCCTGTATATCGATTTAATAAATACTAAGGCCTAAGGTTATGATATTCACAAAGGTCCATTACTATGTACATTTCGATATTCCAATAAGGTAACGCATTTTAATTGAAACCAATAGCGGATATGTATGATATTTATAAGTACACTGAGACGAATAAATTCCTTGCAACTTCCTATAAATTAATTTAAAGGGCATGTGAATTTTTGGATAAGCGTTACAAAAATATATTACAAAATATTTAACAAATCGTTGATGCTAGATGACGAGTAATACGATACTATTAATGCTAAGCTGCTGTGCAATGTGTCCAATCTCAAGTGAAATACTAAAGAAATGAAAAGTAGAACACCATGAAGATACCATCCTGGGACGTCAATTTAACAAAGGTAACCTTCTCTTTACACGTGTAAAACGTACGATGACTGTGTGTATATTCATACTACAGTCCACAAACAAGCTGCATCTAGGTTAAATAATGAGCATTTGGGGTGAAAGGGTCTTTACCCCATTGACTACTGAATTCATTCATACCCATAGGCTTAATACAGTGACCACCCGGTTCCCGTAGGAAATGGGCTAGCATAGGGAAGCGTATGGCAGCTTTCTAGCAATCCTTGCATATATTTACACTTTAATTCACCGGGTAAAATACGAAATGATCTCTTACATATTTGCTTTGATACGAGGAGAAAAACCTGTCAAAAATAATCATGTCTCTTAATATGCTATTGTCAATACGGCTAAAGGCTAGAAAGTTTCATGTGTTTAATAGATAAAAGTTTTCCCGATACTGTAGCGAGTTACGAATGTTACGAATGTTTCGTTTTTAAACCGCATTACGCTTTCATAGCGAATTTTTTTTTTTTCCCAGAGATTTGTCATCGAATTCCATTCAGCATTTAGAGCGTGGGGTATTGTCTGGATTGCGGTTTCTTTACTTACTGTAAGTGCAAGACAACTTGGGGGCAAGTCTAAGCTATTGCCCCCCCCCCCCCTTACATCACAAACCACATCTAAGATTTAAGTGTATAATTTTTTAGCGTATTAATAGCAATACTAGAAGTTTTGTCTGACCAAATATGAAATGAAAAGACACATTTGATGTCAAAAATAATGTTCAAGACTCTAAAATACTGTGTAACGTACGGGACACCAAAGTACCAAATAAATAAATCGATTAACCATTTAAAGATATAATCACCCACAAAAAAGGGGACTTGTGAAAGTATTAATTATACAGTGCGTCCATGAAATAAAGAAACCGAGATTCATCAATGTTTTATTATAACTTAATCACAGTTATAATTAATAAATGACACATATTTGTAAAGCTATCGTGATCCGATTTTCAAAGAAATCGCAAAAACATTAGATGTCAAATTTAAACTAATATCATCTTACCAAATCATATTCTGAATAAAAATTTATGTTCTTACGTAATCTTAAAGAAAATCGTCTTAGAAAAAAATGCTCCAGAAAAATATTTGATATTTCAGGGGAAATTTCAATTTTAATTTCAATTTACTGCCCAATGAAAATTTGTTTTACTCACATTTTACATTTATCAGATTTAGCGGATATGTATGATATTTCTAAGTACACTGAGACGAATGATTTTTTTTAAGCGTTATATGACGAATAATAAGATACCAGCAATGTTAAGCTGCTGTGCAATGTTACCAATCTCAATTGTAATATTAAAAAATAGAAAATCACTAAGATGTCATCCTGGGACGTCAATTTAACAAAGGTAACCTTTACTACACACGTGTAAAACGTATAATGACTGCGTGTGCATAAATATATACTACAGTCCACACACAAGCTGCATTTAGGTTAAGTGATGAGCCTTTGGGGAGGAAGTGTCCAACCGTAGGGGGCGTATATCACCTGTCTAACAATCCTTACAGATATTTACATATTAATTCACCGGATGGAATACGAAATGATCTCGTATATATTTGTTTTGATACAATGAGAAAATGTTTATATCCTAAATAGATACAAGTTTTCCAGATACTGAAGCGAGTTACGAATGTTTCACATGTTCCGACTTTAAACTGCATTACGCCTTAACATCGCATACTCTTGTGTTTCCCAGGAATTTGTCATCGAATTCCATTCAGCATTTAAGGCGTGAGGAATTTTCTGGACTCCGGTATCTTGAGTTTCTGTAAGTGCAACGAAATTCGGGGGCAAGTCTAACCTTATGCCCCCCCCCCCCTATTTCGCAAACCATTTTTAAGATGTTAGTATATAACTAATTAAATTAATTTCAATTCAAATGTTATTGATTAAAATCCAAACAAATATATCATTTTCATTCTCAATAAAATTGTTTTCTTCTTTTCTTTTCTTTTCAAATAAAAAGGAACAAGGAATGACAAAAATACAACATGATAGTAAAACAATACGTATAAATATGTTTTATGTTTACATACTCCTCCTAACGAGGTGACCGAGACAATATAATCCTATTCCAAATACAACCTCGTGGGAGACAGTGAGCATGGGATGACAATAAATAATACTTTGTTTACAATACTAATTTTTAACGAGATTGATAATATGGTAAAAACATAAACAACAAAAGCAGAACAACAACAAAACAAAAAAGCAATTAGTGATCTACTAATCTCGTATATGGTCCTATCTCTATCTTATAATAAACTTAATATTGCAAAGTCAAAATATATTAACAGTATAAAGATTAATAGCAATGTAAATGTAAAAGGTGAACAATTGAAGGTCAAATAACATCAAGACTACAACTTTATATAGATTTTTGTTGTTGTTAAAGGGGAGAGGGTAGGAGATTTTACGTGTTCTTTATGTGTAGATTTATTATTTTTCGGTAGTTCTATTCATTTATCATATAGTTCACTTATTCAAAATATTATTATTGCGTTTATGTCAGTTTCTTAATTGGACATCATTAGTTAAAATTGCTCAAGTAAACTCCAAGATTATATTAGTATTACGCTGTGTTTACCGATTGAGCTAACGATGGGATGATGAAAAGTCGATTTGTATAATTAGTATGCAGATCGTATATTCAATGGATTAAAGGTCGGGTGAAATCCCAATATAAGTAATTTCTGTTGATGTGCAAGGATGCATACAACTCATTTTTTTTTAAATTCAAACATCTAAATATTACTTAGATTTTTAAATATTTGCTAAAGTAATTTTCTCAGATCTGTTAAGCTCCACTTGTTAAAAGATGCTCAACATCTCATTTGTCTTGTGACATCATCTGTCAATCATTAGTGAGCTAACAAGAGACAGTGGTATGAAGCTTCACCAGAGCTGACCACTTGTTTACAATATACTATACCATACCAAAATAGGAGTTGCTATGTCAGACGTGATGTAGCATCAACACGAAAAGAAAGGTAATGTGGAGGTATTGTATGAAAGAATGCAATTCTTTTTTGAGCATGTGCTGAGCTGGGGGAAGTTACATACAACTGCCTTTTGTAAGCTCACTTATGATTGAAAGATGATGTGACAAGATGAATGAGATCTGGAGCATTTTTTTAAGGGTGGAGCATAGCAGGTCTAAAAAAAAAAAAGTTTACAAGGTATTTTAAAAATCTATGGAATATATGAAGATGTTTGAAGAAGAAAAAAGGTGAGTTATATGTAGCCCTGCACATCAACAGGAATCAACTTATATTTGGATGTCACCCGACATTTAAGATATCCACTCCCTAAGGTGTTCGTTTTTTCCTTTCTTTTCTACAGGGATTTGATGTACAACAATATCCAGGTTATCGAAGGATTTACGTTTGAATCTCTGGCGTCTCTCCAATTTCTGTAAGTAACTTCAATATCATTTACTTTGCTTGATAATTACATCCGTGGACAAGGGATTTTAGCAATATTTACCCAGGTGTATGAAACGAGCACCAGACAGTATTTGGATAGTAATAAATTACGATCCATTAAGAGGAGCAGTATTAATACCGATCGCAACTAAAATATAGGCTCTACTACCACATAACAGTTGGAGGTGCCGTGGTATAGTTGCTCAATCACTTGACTCTCAATCCAGTCATTGAGAGTGCGAATCTCAGCTCACGTATAATGTAAATTGGCGAGACATTAATCCACGTTTGCCACACTCCATCCAGATATAAATGGATACCTAGCAATCGATGGGGTTATAATTATTACAGGGCCTTTACGGTGGACATTATCGTTCCTGATGATTCTCCCATGGGTAAACAAAATTATTCGCAGTAGAAGTAGTGGTATTAGTAGTACAAAATCAGCATCTTTTTACTAACATGTTTTTGTTCCAAAAATCCAAACAGATGCACTAACACACACAAGTTAAGGTGTTGGTATTCAACCACTTAAAACGCAGGTAAATTAGCAGTTATTGTTAAACAATTAGTTTATCCGCTTGTTAGCAAACAGTTATGCCTCTTACTGTTAGATAATGAATAGTTTATCCGTTGTGAAATTGGTCAAGATAAGTAAGCGTTTGTAGGTACGCTGCTGCTAGCAGGTCACAAGCACTATTTTCAGAAAAAAATTGGTTGAATCTGGTTGAAATTGGTTGAAACTCTAAAATTTACAGTGTAGAAGTATACAAATTATGCCCTATCACAAGTTATTGTTTTATTCTCTCTGGAACCAGGTTCTTCCATGATTCTGAATTGGGAGCTATCGATCGTAACACACTTGCTGGTCTCACATCAATGGAGAAAATGTAAGGAAACTTTCTGATTTCAGTTCTTATTGTTGTTATTTTCTTTCCTTCCTTTCTGGAGCTGATGACAACAACCCGATGACATTTGCATCGGGTAAAACGAAACGCAAAAAAGTCTAAATATACAAATTAAAAGAAATGGTGTGCCTCACAACTCTAACTATCGTTGCTATCCTTCATGTGAATGGTCTTTGTAGCGAGGTATATAATCATTTATTTGAATTAGACATCAATTAGATCCCTGAAACGCTAAGCATAGGCGACGTAGGACTTAAATATGTACATTTCATTTCCAATTACAGAAAAGAATAAGGGACTCTGCGTTAGAAGTCTGCAAATTGTAATCAAGACAACACAGGTGCACTTCTAGAATATTAATGGGAGGGGGGATTTTGCGGTTCATGCGTTCTTTTTCTACAAATGCTTCGCTAAAATCCATTTATAATCTTCAGGGGAGGCCCCTTCTACCACTATTTCACTACCCTTTTCTCTTATCATCCAGGTCTACATCTGATAATCGTCTGTGTTGTCTTCTAGAGGACAACGTGAACTTCACCTGCGCTAGGACATCACCGTCGGGTCCATTGGAAACCTGTAGCAGGCTCTTTCCGAACTTGGCCTTGAGGATTGCAGGATGGTTCATGGGGTTGTTGGCTTTGGGCGGTAACGGGGTCGTTCTCTTTGTTCGGCTACGGGATAGGAAGGAGCACACATCTAAGGTTCAGAACACCATGATTGGTAGCTTAGCAATGGCTGATATTCTGATGGGACTGTACATGATCATCATAACTTCTGCCGATGTTTACTACGGTAACGAGTTCTATCTCATTGCTCCTCAATGGCGGGATTCCCACATGTGTCGATTTGCTGGTTTTCTCGGGTTTCTCTCGAGTGAGGCATCGGTTTTTACCTTGACCTTGATCACTGTTGATAGGTTTATTAGCATCATGTTCCCCTTCGGAAAGCTTAAGATTCAACACAAGGGGTCCTTGATTCTCGTCGGGTTAGCCTGGTCATTTACCATAGTGTTAAGTCTAGGTCTTGTGATTGTTACATCCTACAGACCAGATATCTACGGACTTTCCGACGTGTGCCTTGGTCTCCCGCTCCATGTTGATACACAGGACACAGGAGTGCTGGTTATCAGCGGAGATTGGATTATTGGGTATCAAGTTAACTATGAGAACACTAACAAAATTGTTAGACCCCCATGGTTATTCTCCATTATAATCTTCATTGGATTAAATTTGGTTTCCTTCGCTTTCATCTTAGTCTGTTACATCCTGATCTTCATCAAGTCCAGTCGGTCTTCGGCTGAAGTCCGCAACACCAAATCCCATAAGCAAGATACCAAATTGGCCGTTCGTATGGCACTGCTCGTTGCTACCGACCTCGCTTGTTGGATGCCAGTAATCATCATGGGCATCCTTTCTCAAACTGGCGCCGTCACACTCGATCCTTCCCTCTACGCCTGGACAGTGATCCTCATCGTCCCCATCAACTCATCCATCAATCCCTTCCTCTATACCTTCATTATGTACATCGATGACAGAAAGAAGAAGAAGAAGAAGACGAGAAAGAGCAAAGACAACCAAGTGAACTCACCAGAAGTGCAAACCAACGCAGTGTAAATCAGCCTCCTGTCAACGGTTACCGACCAAAGATCCAATCTCTCCCGTGTAAGGTAGTGAAGTTTAGCCATCACTTCACAATTGTTATTATTATTTGCTTATCTTTTAAAATATTGTTATTAACATGATGCCCAAACTTTGTTTATTGATAAATACTATATTTCCTACGAGATGCTACATATATAATATTAATTTTCGTTTTATCAGCGCTCAGAACAGTATTCTGTAAAAGCGCTTAATAAGAATAAATCATTATTGTTGGCTTTTGTTGCTAATAATAATCATGTACTGTTGGCAGAACACGCTCCTGATACTAAAACAAACTTGTATCTGCAGAAAGATTTAAGATCTGTTGATGGAATCTACAGCCTACGGGGCTGGCCTTCTAATGGACCGTCAATGTCACACTCTTGGGCCTCCTAACAAACCAATGTTGAGGGTTCACTCCCCCCCCCCCCCACACACACACACACCACGGGATTGGAAGGACCTCATTCATGTTCCCCACATCTCCGGTAAAGGGGTACTTTTTATGCAACAAAGTCCGGCTCGTAATACACAACAAAATCGGCCCGTAGTTGACTTTAAACACCGAATTTAGGGGGTGTTTTCATGGGAGGGAAAATGCATACGTGTACCCTAAATACCGCTAAGTGGAGGGCGGTTCACTTGACCAACGCCTGACAAGGCCGAAAGCAATAATAACCGAAATTCTTCAAGTATTTGTTGTACTTTTTTGTTGGGGGGGGGGGGGGGCTCTCTTTCGTTGCTGATGGTCCCATGGATCTTTTAGCATCCTGTTGCTCTTGCTTTATAATTTTTGATTTGTCGGTCTCGTTGGCTGTCAGTCTAGTGGGCTTTTAATCTCGTGAATCTTGTGTCAATGTTAGTATCGTAGGCTGTCTGTCTAGTGGGTTTTCGGTCTCATAAATCTTGTGTCAATGTTGGTCTCGTATGCTGTCGGTCTAATGGGCTATGGATCCCGTGAATCTGTTGGTCTCGTGGGCTGTTTGTCATTTTTTTAGACAGTGGCTCAGCATCCAGTATTGAAAGTGGCTAATGGAACGATAAAGGTCTTTACTTCTCGATGTATATACAAATGAACATGTTATCATTTTATGTGCCTTCCTCAATTCGCTAAGGGTGGAAACTATTTCCTCAGTCAATGGGGCGGAATGTGTGGGGGTTTAACGGGGAGGGGGGGGGGGGGGGGTCTGCACATTCTAAAACATAATGTGATTTGTTTTATTTCATAGAAACCATATCAAATATATGTTAAGGTCAAAAGGTTAAAGGGGTCTGTTGTCCCTAATATAAAACAAATTGAATCTATCGAGCTGCCGCAGCATTTAATTAAGAAAAAAGGGGGGAAAATATATAAACCTATAGAGTAAAACAAAAAGTACTTCCATTTAACTTTCAAGATTACATACAAGATGATAATTAACATTTATCTGAAATACAAGTGATTGATGTATCGGTAAAAGAAGAAATTTTAAGTAATTCATTGTGTTGTTCTGTTATTGAACGCAGCACCTTGTAAACCAATTAAGCTGTTAGACAAAAATGTATCTTAATGTCCATAACTTGTTTCATTAAATGTGTATAATATAGAGGGTGATATATATTGTGTTCTGTTGTAAATACTCTCACACCGTGATATATAATAAGTAATGATTATAAATGTTTCTATATATTGCTTGTCATGATGAAAAGGTGAAGACATGAAAATTATTCGAAACAATCATTTATATTTTATAGATTGTTAAAAAAAATATATAAAAACATATTGAGTGGATAATGTGACATTATATCATCCATTTTTAATGAGCAGACTCGTGCAAATTATGTTAGTCCGAAAAAATTAAAAGACAAAAACAAAGCTCTGCTGTATCTTGCAAGAATCTAATTTAATGGATTGTAGGGTAGTTATGCTATTATTATCATTAGGTTACTATTGTTCTGAATGCTATGAAAATAAATATAAGATTTCGTGTTGATATTTTCTTATTGTCTCTCTCGATTCGCAAATATATGTAGCACCCGTATTTATAAGTAATAATATTTAGTCATTGCAATAGATCTTAATATAATTATGTATCATTTATATATTGCACAGGGCTACATTGCATGCATCTTTTAAAATGGGGTTGTAAATATCTTAATATTAAGTTTTTTTATGAAATCACATCATATACATGTACATCAATAGATATAGATATAGAACGCTATTCAGTTGATTCAACTTTTAAGGCATTTGTATACGCAATTTGGAAATGTATAGAGGACTAGTTATATTATAATTCTAATCAAGAGTATAATCTTCTATTTGTTTTATTACAAAACCGTGTTCATTGTTAAAGTCGACGTAAGCGGCTGACTGACACAAATAGACAGCAATCTTATTTATGAACACGGTCTGTTTTATGTTTGGCTTCGTGCCAGTACCGTAAATTGTAATGGTAACATTAATCATGACGGGATTTGTTTTTATTAAGCGAATAAATAGAATTTAGATTCTTTAGTAATCACTTGATGTGTCGGTCTATCTTTTGTTTAAGTTATCCACTTCGTTATGGAAAGCAGTCACCAGTCACTGACTGATTGATTAGTCGATTGGTTTATTGTTGAATGATTGATTGATTGATTGATTGATTGATTGAATTGCAGTTGGTTTTCTTATTGATTGGTTGGTTGATTAAATGATTGATTGATTGAACTTATGATAAAATGAATCATTGATTGATGCATTGCACGATATGTCTTGATTGATTAGTGGATGAATTGATTGCTTGCTTGATTCATGTTATTCGTCAAGTATAATAATAATAATATCCAATATGTCATGCGCAGTTGAGTATATACATATAGAAACTGCGCATTATAAATTTACAATTATTATTATTATTATTATAATGCAAATTTAAATCATGTCCAATATACAAGACAAAGATAAACTTGCAAAAGATGACACATGGAAAGCTAATATAATAAGCATAATTTACCTATATGGTTTTTAAATATATCATACCGCCTCCTACCGCCCCCTTGATGTACATAGGTCTATAAATAATGATACAATATATAAACAAATAAAAAGTATAAAGCGCGCAATCATGTAATATATGTTCGGCTATTAACCGAGGCCAGCCAATATATTATACGTATTGACCTGCTTGGCAGAGCATCTAGACTAGTAACGTGGGTCCGTGATTCCGTGAGTAGCATTTAAGTTTAACCTGTGTGTTTTCATGTGAATGAACACACCAAGAGATCGGAGGAGGGGAGGAGAAGGAGGAGGAGACGGAGAGAGAGAGAGAGAGAGAGAGATGGGGGGGGGGGCAGTGAGCGTAAGAGCCTAGGTAGGTCCATGGTAAGAGGGTCCATATTACATTCAGCGATTCCCACTATACATGTAGGCCTATATCTAGCTTCATTGCATGAATGAACGCATTCGATGCTGTTTCACGCACTAAGTCTAATATAGGCATTACGCGAGGTCTAACAGGGTATTTGAGTAATATGTTATCATGAGTATAAACCACTTTTGTGTGTGTCATTGGGTAATTTTTTGGTGCCGAGTTCGAGCATGAATGTTGCCATAAAAGTTGCAAATTTTTACACTAACGAGGCATCATTATACAAATTTATACAAAATTAACATATTGTTATTTTACATATCCTCCCATTCCAACTTTAATTTAAACACAATGTGATGTCACATTATAACTTCATAAACAGCATGAATCAATTTTGGTTATTTTATGCAAATCTATGCAAATTTCTGTGAAAATGAATGTCCTGAAGAGTGCCATACAAAGCAATTTTCAATAAAACTGGGTGAACTACGGTAAAAAAAGTAACCATTAATGACAAGAACCATTAATTTTGTTCAAAGGTCAATTTTTATCGTACATCTCCTAAATATTCAGGTCCTAATTACACGCAAATTTATGCTAAAAGGAAAATATTTATTAGAATAGTGATATCGACTCCACTTTGGCTTTTTCGAAAGGAAATTAGTAGTAAACAGATAAATAAAAAGCATTTAGAAAGAGAGAGAGGGAAGTGGAGAGAGAGAAAGAAGGGGGACGAAAGAGAGAGAGAGAGAGAGAGAGAGCTAGAGAGAAGGGTGCGAAACAGAGAGAGACACACAAAGAGGAATGAAGGGTGGTGACGTTTAAAGGTTGGTCCCCAGACGTAAGTAATAGGGACTTTTAGATTGAGCGGACGAGAACACGACGAACGCCGACTGATCATGCGTGTCAACGTACTCAACTTCCCATGTTGACTTCAATTAGAAATCTGTTAGATTGCACTCGGCAATATACATGCACGCAGTAAGTAACACTAGGGACTTTTAGATTTGCCTGGACTGATACGTGTGACGTCCATGCAAGGCAGTGCATTAAAAGGACGTCGATCGTAGCATAGACCTATTGTCTTCGTGCGAATCTAAAAGTCCCTAATATACACTATGAACATGACGGACAACGCAAGAGGACAAAATATACAGTTCCTCATTCTACCCTCAACAATAGGTCATTTTCGTTATGTAACCAAATTTAATGCATAATTCTTTGTGAAGTGCCTCAATACAGATTATTTCATTCACCTGATAACAATAATAGTATTTCAATAGACAGAATCCGAACTGCATACATTAATTGTTGCCAGGTTGGACAACATGATGGCTTGACCTACCTAGCAACACTTAATATATGCAGTTGCATTCTGACTATTTAAATACTAATATTCCTATCTGGTGAATGAAATATATTGTATTGAGGAACTTCACAAAGACCTATGCATTAAATTTGGTTACATTACGAAAATGGCCTATTGCTGTGGTAGAACATCCCTTCACTGTTATTATGTAAAAATGTGTAGAACAGGTGAATATGCATGTGACACCTGTTCTACACATTTTTACATAATAGCAGGGAAGGGATGTTCTTTTGTCTACCTGAGGAACTGTATATTTTATGCGCACGCGGCATATACTAGTACTGTACTAGATTTAGGAAAATCAAGGTTGACGCATTCTCGATCGCCGACTGAGACGACGTGACGCATGCGCAGTGCCTTAAAATGACGTCACACGTTGCAGTCAAAGCTGTCGACGTGCAAATCTAAAAGTCCCTACTCCCTCTTGGTGGTGGGCCAGCAGAGCAATGCACCAGTTCCCCGTGATGCAAAGTAAAATGGAATTATTAATATTTAATGACATAAAAAATAGAAATACAACAAGAAAACAAGGTAAATCAAAAGCACAAGAGAGAACGCAGTACAGGACACTTGTGGATCTGGTGATGTCCTCCCCAAGACCGAACGCCCGCAGATATCATGTACTTTATACACCCCTGTGACAACTATTCAACGTGCACTATGTAATGACATCACCGGAAGTGTTTGATTATTATTGGATCGATGGTCTTATCGAGGGGACCTTCGGTTGGCTATCGTGACCTGATTAAGTTGACGGGTCCATGTTGCGCTGAGTATTTCAAGGAGAGGTCAGTGCCAGTCTGTCCAATGATTGTCAATTGATACGATACATATAGCACATAATATGCATAGATTTTTAAGAAGGGTCACACTTTCTCGATTTTCAAACTATCATATCACTTCAAAAGAAGTGTTCCATGAGTAAGATATACATGTATATGTATTTTTTTAAAATTATTTTACAGAAGCTTACTCTTCTGAAAATCTTTATTCTATGGTCTTCACCTATCATGATACGCACTACTGAGGAATGTTGGTGTATATGGCCTGATAATTATACAATTCTTGGAAACTTATCCTTTCTCAAAAAGGTTTAACGACTTTTCATTTCATTCCTTTTAATATGTATTGGTTTAAGTTATTCGATAACATATCTTATTTATTTGTTAAACACTGAGGTAATAGTTGTAGATTAAGTGAAGGGTACTTAGTGCGACTTATTATCATTATAACAATTATTATTATTAACTTTCTTGAGCTATCCACTGTTCTTTTCCAGTAAATTTAACAATATGACGTTTATACATGCCCTTTATCTGCTCACGGATAGACTCTAACTATACATACTTTATTCGATGAGGCATATTCGATGATACGACTGTCGGACACTTTGACAAAGTGATGCTAAACAAAACCAATTATCCTTAAACAATGACATTTGTGTTTCTAAATTGGCCTGTTGTTCGTGATTAAAATAAAAGTACAGTGTCATGTATATGAGAAATTAAGACCTATGAACTAACAGAACTAAGAAAGGAAGAGCACATACAAATATCATACATTACCTGGGTTAAAAAAATAACAGTTACAAATACGGGAGTTTGGTCTAAGTTCTGCCAAACGTAACGACATAATA
Organism: Strongylocentrotus droebachiensis; assembly: GCA_035222895.1. Classification (NCBI taxonomy): domain Eukaryota; kingdom Metazoa; phylum Echinodermata; class Echinoidea; order Camarodonta; family Strongylocentrotidae; genus Strongylocentrotus; species Strongylocentrotus droebachiensis. The sequence continues at coordinate 47,492 of JAVYIG010010371.1, forward strand.
ATTAATATCCTAAAAATTCACATTTTTGAAACATTATAGACTGTAATTAAAATGTTCACTGTTATCAATTCAAGATTCGTCCCTCCTCCCTTTAACTATGTCAACTTTGTGGCAGAACATAGGGGTTAAACTGTCAGTTCATGTTGCTGAACGTTAACCTTAATTTTAATATTCAAGTCATAGAATTAAACGTGAAATAACAAGACCTAATCACTAGAAAAAGAGAAAGAGACTTCTCAATTCTGGGTCAGAACCTAGGGGTGAAATTGTCATTTCTAAAGCATGAACTTCAACCTCAACCAACCGTCTCGTCCCCATTTCTCGCAGTTAATCATATTTCCAAAATTCTCATAGGACAGTCTGTTTATCAGACTACACTGCTACGGATAGGTCTACGTCATCGGAGATGATCGTACAATCAACCAATCAGCGAGCAGGATTAAAACTTTATTGCCATGGCCTGTATTTCCACCTGCAGATAGTTCGCACAGTGTGGCGTAACGCAGAACTCGACATAAGGCCCCAGGGAAGGCTCTCGCGTTGGGCAGAAGAAACAGCGGCACGGTTGTTACATGGAGATAGGAAAGTGAGGAGGGCGGGGCAGCGTATCTTCTTGTATAGCTCCAGCGGATGGTCGTCACAAACGCAGAACTGGACTGCGCTAACTTTCACTTTATGGATCAGAAAAGAATCCTCCTCCCATAAAGTTGAATCTACGCATCCCAGTCGGCTTATAATGTGAATGTTTCTGTTTACTAGATACCTCTAGCTGAACATAGCTGACTAATATTTGAAGAGTGTAACTTGCCGTAAAGAAAGGGCTTGTCTGGCATGGTTTGCCTTCACGTAGACTCAGTTTAGGGTGCGTTTCGAAGACGCATTTCGGCGAGGTACATGTTCCGCGAGCCGGACGGTGAGTGATCTGTAGATGAACTTGAACCACTCAATGAACCGAAGAAGTGACATAGATTGATAGCGAGCAGGGTGCTTAGTGTTATCACGTTCAGCGGTACTCGAACGCATCGGGAACAACGATGGCTTCAAGAACGTGTCTCGTTTTGGTGCTATGTGTTATTGCTTCTGCAGTATCAACAGGTAAGAGCTCGAATTCATGTTTTGTAGGCGTTTTTTATCTGCCTGACATGCTTGAGGAACTATTAGTTTTAATGGTTTTTGTCCGAGGGAGTTTCAATATTATTCATAGTCAGTTTACAGGTTAATAGTATAGAAATATCGACTGCTTTGAGAGGCCTGGCTTTTTGATATGCTCAAGGGAACGCGCGCACATCCTGTCATTACCCTGAGGCGCGCCTGGGTTCCCGAGAGCATATGAAGCAGCCAGACCTCGAATATTAAAGGTACTATGTCCCATTTGCAGGCCAAAAAATGAAAAGGTTAAATTCCAACGGCATTTTAAAGATAATACTAATTTAGAACTTCCCTTAAAAAGAAAGGGGGGGGGGCTTGAAAGTGTCTTTAAGTGGGAAAATAACCACTATTAGTTGTATAATAGACTTAGGAGCTACAGAGCCAATAAGTAATAGTCTGATTTTCAGACCATTGTACCGAATTGTCGTACGTTTTATGCCTCGCAAAGATTAAATCAGTTTAATTTTGGCCATTACAAGAAGTGGGTTATTGATGTAGACAAATGCTCATGTACCCTTTACAGCTCATTTTATGTATTGTATTACCAAAGAAGAATAAAAGCCAATCAGTCACTCAATATTGTCTGAAGGTGAAGTCTAGCAAGTAAACGAGTTTCCTTGCATAATTTGAATATTAGGACACTGCTAACGTTTAAACTTCACAAATAGGACATACATTACATATTCATAATTCTACAGAATTTTATGTTGGCTGCAAAAGGGACATAGTATCTTTAAAGCAGTCGATTTATATGCCGAATTTAAACAAAAATCTACCAAGAATTCTTACCTTATCTTTTTATTGAGTAAGGATTGGTCAAAACATCACGGAAAATCTGAGACACTGTCTGTTAATGTTTACTTGAACAATTACTGAAATTTTCAATCATTTGGGAATCGCAGACCAAAAAAACTGTATGGTGTCCGCGCTCGCATAAAGACAATTTTAACAAGTAAACCAATGGGTATCGCAGCAAAATTCTACTATTTTGAGGAATTTTGAGGGAACTCACTCTTGGACGTTATTGGGCTTTTTACGTTTCTTTACGGGAATGGCTAAAATCACGACTCCAATTTCGACCAATCAGATGGCTGGATTTTTTAAGTGGGGTACATAATGGATATTATATACCTCACTTTATACATTATGTTCTTGTTTATCATTGTGAAAAGAAAGTCTCTGTGCGCGGATGTGTCGTGGTATAGTGGTTTAGTCACCTGACACTCAATTCGAGGACTTGTCCTCGTCATTTCTCTTGTTAAACACTTGCAAACCCACAGAGCTTCATACGTTATTAATGATTATAGATAATTACTCAACCAACTTATAGTAAGACGTACTTAAGTTCTAAGAGGGGCTTACCATTACAAGCCACGCTTTTCAATAAGCCTCTAGTTTTCACATGTCACATAGAAATAGTCTTACCTTCAATAACGTTCAAACTGTCGAAATTTGTTTTATTGTCAACAATGTAACTACACTATAGCAATGCTTATGATATTTCATTTTTTTATATTGGTCGATATTTTTAAATACATTCAAGCACATGAAATAAACATTAGAGTTACATCCCGGCACTCAAGTCATGGCAAGACATTAATCAACATTTGTAATTTTCCGCTTATTTGTGTAATGTTATCGTTATTATTATTAGGCATATGTATTATTTTGCGCTTCGAATGGACCTTGGATAACATTACCCCGGCGTTAGCTCCGTCAATATAAGCGCCCGAAGCATTCAAGTATTAAAGGGACTTGGTAACATTGTTCAGATGAGAGAAAATGGTGCTAGGGTCGTGACTTTAGTGCTAGATGTACCACTAAAGGTAATCTGATAGTTTGAATGAAAATAAACCATTAAAGGTACTATGTCCCTTTTGGAGCCAACCTCAAATTATGTAGAACTTTGCAGGAATTATTAATATGTCATGTATGTCCTATCTGTGAAATGTAAACGTTAGCAGTGTCCTCATATTCAAATTATGCAAGGAAACCCGTTTACTTGCTAGACTTCACTGTCAGACACTATTGAGTTACTGACTGGCCTTTTTCCTTCTTTGGTAATAACATACATGAAAAGAGTTGTAAAGGGTACATGAGCATTTGTCTACATCAATAACCCACTTCTTGTGATGGCCAAGATTAAACTGATTGAATCTTTGCGCAGCATATTATTCATGGTACAAATTGAGAAAAACTGATCTGATCGGTTCCTTAATTCTCCCAACTATATTATTACAATTTGATTACATTTTAGGTGAATGGAGATCGTCACAAAGCAATAAAATAGCTCTACATTCCATTCCAGACATTTAAGTGTCGACAGATTTTTTTATAGCCTGTTTTATGTCTTTTTCATGGAAAAACGGTTGGGAAAATTCAAAAATGGTTGGGAAAATTTACTGTTAATCACTATTAGAGGGTGTCATACATCGACTCCTTCAAAGAAAACCATAAATATCTTCGTGGTTTGAGAATTGTTTCAGGATTTTGTGCATGTCAGAGGGTTAGTACAGTAGAAGGAATATAGTAAGTAACATTTTATACAAAAAAATTAAGCAATTTTTTCATCAACCTTCAACAATGTTACCAAGTCACTTTAATTCTCCCAACTATATTATTACAATTTAATTACAATTAAGGTGAATGAAAAAAAATCACAAGGCAATGAATTGGCTCCATATACCATTCCAGACATTTCATGAAAAAAAGGTTGAGAAAAATCAAAAATGCTTAGGAGAATTTACTGTTATAGGGTATCGCACAGTGACGCCTTCAAGGAAATCCATAAATATCTTTGGGGTTTGAGAATTTTTTCAGGATTTTTTGCATGTAAGAGGGTTATTACAGTAGAAGGAATATAATAAGTAATATTTCATTAAACAATTACGCAGTTTTTACATCGACCTTCAACAATATAAAGCTATGGTCACAAATCAGAGCAGCGACCGACCGATCAGTAGCCTGCTCGGTCGCTGCTGGAATAAGGCATCGCCCAGCGATTAGGTCGGCGCCCGGGCGGCGACCGCCCAGGCACCGAGCGTATTTTGAGCGGCGAGTGAAAAGTTAGCAGGCGCCGCCCAAATTTTAACTCCGCGCTAAAACTTCAGCGGCGACCGAGCGATGCCCTAAAAACGAGCGGTGCCTGGGCGGCCGCCGCTCGGTGGCCTGCCAGACGCCGGGCAGAATTGGTTAAAAACTCGCCGCTCGGCCGCCGAGCAGGCTACTTTTGGGTAATGTGACTATAGCATTACCGAGTTACTTTAAATCCTACCATGTACCTACTTAACACACCTGGGTGGAGAGTGGCAAATGTAGATTAATGGTTTACCAAAGGACATAAGTGCAGTGGCAGGTGTTTTAACCCTGAACCTTGTGATCTAAACATTCTAGTGACCTGCCCACTATAGAAAGCAGTTCTTCCAGGAGGGAAGTAAACATGCATAAAAACGTTTGTTTAATCATTTCACAGTAGCAGGTGGTAAATAGGTTGTAATGCGCCTGCTTCATTTCTGATCGTGCGGTAATTACAACGTAATTTGTTTTCGTTAGAAATGAAAGGCGAATTACAGGTGACAAATCTATCGGAGCCTTTGGAGGTCATGCCTGGTAATCAAAGCTTAGTTTTGACTGTAAATGATTAGATTTGCCACATCAAAGAGGGTAATCAGAGGTTTACATGATGATGATAATAACTTAATTGCGTGATTTTAGACTCCATGCAAAAGTGGAACGCACTTTATACAACGCACATAGTCTTTACAATACATTCATAGTACTGATTCTGTGAAAACAAACAAACAGCAACGACAAAAACATTCACATATATTTCATGTTGTATTGCACAGTTTGATAAACTGGAACTTGGGAATGATTTGGCTTACAGTGTGGGCACATCACAGTTTTGACACAGTGTGGTTCGAACAAATATGTGGTGTTGATTAGGTGAAATACGATGTGTTCACACTCATTCCTGTGATCTTTTGCACAGTTGACAGACTGATGACGTGCAGATCCAGAATAATGACTGGTCATTATTATACAGTGCGTCCCAGAAAAAATGAAAGCGAGAGTTATCGATGTTTTATCATAACTTTATCACGATTATAATTAATAAATGACACATATTTTTAAGGCTTAGATCCTCCTCTTTCATTTAATGCAACTCATATGATGAGTTTGTCACGCATGAGTGATTACAAACAATTTGAAGAGATGGTACCAAAAAGTCATTTCGCGGGCGGTATCCAGTGTCAAAGAGAAAATCTAATTTCTAGAATGTTCATTTCTGCCCTTTTATATGACACCTCAATCAGGAAAAATGAGCCAGGAATAACAAAGTTATGTTTGTTTAAAGTAAGGCTTGCATTTCCATGATTTGAGAAACGAGTTCATTTTTCACTCATTTTAATCACTCATGCTTGACAAACTCATCATATGAGTTGCATCACATGAAAGAGGAGGATCTAAGCTTTACAAATATGTGTCATTTATTGATTATAATTGTGATTAAGATATGATAAAACATCGATAATTCTCAGTTTCGTTTTTTTCTGGGACGCACTGTATATAGGTCACTTGAGATTTGCTTGGTTTCATTGTGACTGCTCTGTGAAGCATTGTGTTTTGCACGGTGTGGTATGGTGTGAAACACTGGTATAATATGGTGGCTGTGTACACATAGTTTGGGTTTAGAGCAGTTTAATAATAGGGACTTTTAGATTTGCACGACGAGAACGTGGACTGCGACGTGTGACATCCTTTTAAGGCAATGTGGCGTCCTTTTAAGGCACTAGCAGTGACATCACATTGCCTTAAAAGGGTGTCACACGAGCAGTCCACGTTCTCGTCGTGCAAATCTAAAAGGCCCTAATGGTGGCGGGGTGACAACTTGTGTCACAATTATTTCACAGTTTTCTTTGTGCTGAGTGACACATCTGAGGTCAAAATGGTGACAGTGTTTCCATACTTTGGGCTGATAAGGGTTGTTTAGTATAGATTATATCCCTGGTTTCATATCGTTTTGCTGAGTGTGTCCCACTGTACGTAGCCAAAGGGGTAAGTAGAGTATAGGAAAACAAGAGGATTTACAACACTCCCATGACTGCTAACGCTGAGTGCACACAAGTTTCAAACTTTTACTCAGTGGACTAAACAGAGCATCACAGTGTGGATGAATACTTGTTTTTAAACCACAGTTGTGGGCTTAGAATACCATTGTGTTCACACTGCCAAAGAATTTAATTTGAGTGTGTATACATTTTCATTTCACTTCATTTCTATTTTTTCATTCCCAACAAAATACAATACATAATAACGAATACAATGTAAAATGTATTCAAAACATAGTTACATTTTTAATAAACAAATCTTAACAGTAATTTATACATTTGAGGAAGACAAAAATTGAATTATGAATTTAACTGCATTTATAATTGGAGGAAATACATCACAGTGTTCCCAGAGTTAATTATAGTCCCACCTCCCTGGTATTACCCAACGAACACGTACAGTCACGCAATCTATATCTCAATATTACGTTCAGAAGCCTCTAAGGGTACGTTTATGCTCAAATTTTCCTGGCCAGAAAGAGGCATTTGTTACGCGTTTAGTTCAAAACACGGTTGCGTCTCCTCTCATTTTTGTAGAATTACCGAAAGACGGCGTTCGTAATCGCCGATCTTAAATTCACAAAAACGTGCGTTTTGGTTCGGCGATTCTGCAAAAAGACGTTTCTGGGGGAAGCGAATCCAGATGCAGAGCCAGAGAAGTGAGCATAAACAGTACGTCATGGAACTGTGATTACGATGAGCGTTTCAAATCGCTCATTCTGCCTTCAAAATTGAGCATAAACGTACCCTAAAATAACAATTGTTCGTTTGTGCATATCTAACGGACAGGATACCGACTATTTTGACTTGATAAAGACGAACTCGAGCAGACTGCCTTGATCTGAGATGCCTTTGAGTGCGAGAATGGTATCGAGAGCTGTAGTCATTACAAAATAGCTTTATTTCATTCTGGTTTAAATCGAACTATGTGACCTGAAGTAATAACAGAGATATTTCCGCATGCTACTTGATTTTATTAGAGGTTATGAAGAGGTGCAAATCTGACACTGCTTTTATTTTCTATTCTGGTTCTTGGGTTGATTATTATTTGTTCATTAGTTCATTTGTTAATATTTTGTATTTTGTATTGATTCATTTTTTTTTGGTTGTTTATTCTAGTTATTTGTTTAGTTATATATATTGTTCATGTATCGTTATTTGTTTATTTCCTTCCCTTTTTTTTGGGGGGGGGGGGGCTGTAGGAGGGGGTTGGGTTGGATGACAAATATTTTTTGGATGAATTAACAAATGCAACTAAGACAATCTTATTATTAAATTGTCATTCCTTTTTTAGTCAGCACTTTTATTGCATTGTGCCGCCCCTTTTACAAAATGCTTGATATAAACGCCACTGTTAGATGTTATTCACCTCTGGTAAGTACATAAAGTGCACAGTTCAAGTCGAGGTAATGATAATACAGACGACATCCGGAGGGCATGCGTGTAGTTTAGTCTTTTTTTTTTTTAATTATTTTTTTCCACTTTTACACGCGCCTTGATCGCAGTGGCATCGCCACACCGTTTAAAATCGGGGGGGGGGCGTTGTACCGAATATGGTGACTATTTAGCTGACATCCCACAAACAGAAAAGAAGAGGGAAGAAAGGTCATATTCATCAGATTCCTGAGTTCTACTGACACCCTATAACAGTACAGAAGTTCTCGACAAATAAAGATTGTTAAAGGTGGGTCTGTCATAGGCGTATACTACCCCCCCCCCCCGCCTTTCCTCCTAACCTGTTTTATTTTGGAATCACAAACCTTAGGAGTAATATTCACTATGAATATAACGGACAAAGAAATCGGACAAAATATACAGTTCCTCAGGTAGACAAAGGAACACCCCTTCACTGCTATTATGTAAAAAGGTGAATATGCATGTGACACCTGTTCTACAAATTTTGACATGATAGCAGTGAAGGGATGTTCCTTTGTCTACCTGAGGAACTGTATATTTTGTCCGCTTTCTTTGTCAGTTATATTCATAGTGAATGCCCCCCAAATCAGAATAATGAACTATTTTAAAATTTGAAATTATAAACTCCCTTCATGGGAAGTTTGTGTTTCAGAATTATGAGCCCCGGGTAATCAACCTTCAATGGTATGAATATGAATCCATATTATTATATATTACGATCCTGAACCTGCACTATTCGTTTCATTTAGTTAGGAATAATTTCTAATCATTATCAAAACCTAAACATTACATTTAAGCCTGAATCAGAAACACTCTCTTGAGTAGCACCTTTTTGTCAGCTGGATGCATAGCCATAACAAATATTTTACCAAGGAGTGTCAGTGTGTGTAATGCGTATGGTTTCAAAATAGATGTGTCTTTGAATTCTCTTTTAATATACGGATTGCATACTGATATTTAGTTGGTTTTAACAAGCAAAGAGAAATAAGAGAAAGAGGTTCTTGAAATTTCGAGCAAAATCTGATTAGAAATGGGGAATGTTTTTGAAATTACAATATATGAAACACAAAAAGGAGTCTCTGTGATCCATATCTATGTATTTAAAAAAAATACAATGCTCTTCGTTATAAATGAAGGAATAGATTTGTTTCATAAAGGGGTTATGTAAAACAGGTTTGCGGTGATTATATCTAGGTTGAATGAATAACTGCTTTTTTTTCTTCAGAGAGAAAATACAAATTATTTCCTTTAGTACAGAGCAAATGGGAGGGGACCTCACAACAAAGATGCTAATTTGAGTTTTTTATCAAGCAGATTTTGCTCAAACTGCCATCGATCTGTTTCTCTAATTTTTCTGTTCCTATCTTAATTATATATTATGATGACATTTGTATTTCGTTGGAAATCAAAATACACGAATGAAAAAATTAAAGGAAAAATACAACTCGAGAATACTTTTAAAATCGTGACACACATTTAAGCTGTTCGTCACCCATGTACCTCCTTAAACCTTGGTCTAAGTTTCTCGAAACCGTCATAAGTCTAAGTTTGTGGAAAACTCATAGAGATGCGTGTTAATTCTACAGCACACGTTTCAATGGGATATCTTATGTCGGTTTTGAGAAAGGTCCCTTCGTCTCATGTAGGGCAAAACATCTCGAATTTGAGAAGCTCCGTAACACAAAGATTCTGATTGGTTTAAGGTCAGACATTTGAACAATATGTGCATGCAACGATAATCTTGATTGGTCATTCTCATTGTGCGTTTGATTGCAACTTTTGTGAATTCGGGACACTACTCTCCAGGAACTTATTCTCCTTTGACACTTGAACAAAATTAAGTTTTGAACAGAGCCTAACTATGTCGAGGCGTTGTATCGTGCGCTGGAAGTAACAAGCTCATTCAGCCGAGGACGCAGGTTCGAAACCGAGTGACTTCTTTCGGATGGTGACGTTAAAGGTCGGACTCCAGACGTAATAATCACAATCACATGGTTGTGCCCGATGTAGCTACAGTACAGGGACTATTGACCGCGATCTCTGTCTTCTCAGCTAAGACCCTCGGATAGGCATTACCACCGACAAGTGTGTGCGCATGCAAATTAAATCTGATCTACTTTTAGTGAGAAATTCTCTATATTTTGGCCTTGGTTTGGGTTAGAGACAGGGAGGCGATCCCCGGGGTGGCGGATGGGGGTGGGATACGTTCCCCCTCCATCATTTTAGGGTGGAGCGTCCCCCTCCCCCCCCCCCTGCCAAATTTGAAAAAAAGTGCAAACAAACATTTAAGGTACAGTAAATACTAACTAAAGACTGCAACACACTTTTAGGTTCTGCATGGAGGGCCCAAGAGTGCAGCGTTTAGACTAATACAAATACAAACAATCTTCTCGCTCGGTCGCTACGTAAGTAACGCCCCCTCGTATAATATCCCTCAAAATATACAACCCCTCGGACTGCACACTACTTTACCGCAAAGTAAAAGTGAAGTGTGAAAAAGCTATATTGCTTGTTTGCATACTATTGTTTGTTTTGCTAAGGAATGTAATGTTTTAATACAAAATCATGTAAGGGGGTAGTCACTTCCGTTACCTTCATCCCTCGTACCTCGCATTTCACCCCAACCCCCCCCCCCCCCGGTCATGAAAATAAATCGCAGCCCCTTTGGGGTAGTGTTATCCAAAAATATTAAATATGACAATATTTTCATAACAAAATGATATTACGTACTAGTTATCAACTTTTTCTCACACGTCGACTGCTCAATCCAATAACAAATTGCATTAACAAAAGGGAAAGGTTATCGTACTGTTTTATTTGCAGAACTCCAGATCAGCTAGAGACTGCTCAGATCGCCTTGTTGTAAGTGCGGCAAGATTTCTATATTGTTTACTTCGAATATTCAGAAATTCGTAACAATATTTCAAGGGTGTCATGACGTACAATGATTCCACTATTCATGAGGTTATATCAAAGTTGCCATATTTCTTATTCTTGGACGGAATTTTTTTATTTTTTTTCCTTTTTTTTTTGTTTTAAATGATATTTTATTTCCTTCCTCATAATTTCACATAACAAGAAATTCACATAACAAGAAATTATCAAATTAAGCAGTATAAAACAAGATCTTTGATACAAGACATTTCATGAGTTACATCAATCAATGAACATAGAAAAAAAGGGGAAAAAATTCTTGCATGTAACAGTGTATAATCAAAATAACCGTAGAGGAAGGTTTAAAGTGTAGATTTTTTTGTTTTAAATGATATTTTATTTCCTTCCTCATAATTTCACATAGCAAGAAATTCACATAACAAGAAATTATCAAGATAAGCAATATAAAACAAGTTCTTTGATACAAGACATATCATAAGTTACATTAATCAATGAACATAAAGGGAAACAAAAAAGGAAAAAAAAAGTCTTGCATGTATCAGTGTATAATCAAAGTAACAGTAGAGGAAGGTTTATCTGTCGGGTGAGGGGGCAAAGCGCCCCCTATGGTCCTCCTTCAAATACGCCATCTCAGTGTTCAACTGGTTTCACAGGTGACACCTTACAGGAAGGAATTGCACTCTAATACCGGAAGTGAAACCTTTCAATGATTTCCACGTCGCCTCACATTGCAAGGTTATCGGTCGGTTTCGAGATTATGGAATGCATTATCAATTGCACTTTGTATTCCGGATTCATCATATCGCTTCACTATAGTGCAACAAAGGCTTAGTCTGTAAATACAGACCCTGTATTCTGTGTAAGCCTCTCTGCATTTAAGTGTACACTTAAAGGCAGGCTTTACTACTTCAGCTAGAAGGGATTAGACCACCCAGCGAGCCAGTGAGGTCACTGTGACAGGTGGCTATCTCATTAACTCAGCTCTCATTTAACATAAGAAAAAGAGGATCATGGGGACCAACATGCACCGATTGGGGATGTTTTCTATATAGAGGGAGCAAGTAGCTTCAAGTAGGACAGTGGGGCTTTAAGGTTTATCTTCTCGATACATACTGTGACACATAAAGCAGTTAATTGTTGAAGTTTGGTGCCTAGATCTATTATTCAATTCAATTCAATTCAAATTTATTTCACATCTCTTTAAAAACATATCAGAAGATATACAAACAAATATAAAAACAATATAAATATAAAAACTTTCATTGCCATGGTACTATGAAAGAAGGATGAAGGGTGGTGGATGTGAGGGATCAACAAGGCCATTGGCCTGTCAAGGCTGATCCCCTATATTACCACACTTCAAGAGAAATACATTAAACAAAATTATGAAGAAAAAAATCAAACAAACAGATAGTATAACATAGCATAATCACATAAACACAACATAACTAATTACATAAATAACATAAAAGGAAATTAGATGAAATAAAACTACTAACTATTAAGAAGATAAGATTGATATGTTTTCCCGAATGCAAGAAAAGTTAATAATGATTTTAGTACATGTGGCAAGCCATTTCGTAACTGTGCCAGGGCCTTTTAAACTTACCGTGGTTCTTGAAAAATTAAAATTATAAAAAAGTACATACATTTCATTGAAATTTTTGTTTTTTACTTTTTGATGTTGCTATTTTATTACAAATAGTCATGAAAATGATTGGGTAATAATTGTTTAGAACAAGAAAACGATGCTATAGTTGTAATTTATTTAAATAACAAATATTCAATATTTTTAACTTTGTATGTATTACTATAAATATAAAATATCTTCTTCTTGATATTATTGTCCAACTGAATATTTTCAGATTTTTCTGCCTTTTATTCCCTCCCCCTGTTGTCTTGTGCTCGTTGTGTGCTGGGCCTGTTGCCGATGTGCTGTAGTCTTTTATTATTTTCTCTCTTTTCTCCCGTCGTGTATAGTCTAGTCTCCCATTTTTGGTACACTTCTTGCTTCTTATATACCACCTATTTCTTAATGTATTCTTAGGTAGTCATAAATAATTCATCCCATCAGGTTTATCTTGTTGCTTATTCATGTACCAACCAATTGTTTGGTCAAGAGAGGACCCCAAAACTTCCAAGTTCTGCTTTTACCAGGGTCTCCTCGTCTTTCTTATTTTATAGTTCATTTCTTAGTTTATCATTGCCACAACTTTTTTGCATTGTAAATGTAAATGTGTAATGATCTAATGTTATGCTCTAAGTGACATTTTAAAGAAAGACGAATAGATATTTTATCGCATCTTATCTTATCTTATTGCAATGACCATATCGTGTATTGGGTGTCAGGGGCGGATCTAGCTTTTTGCTAAGGGGGGGGGTTTGACCAAAATAATGACGATGCGGAGCATCGTCCACGAGCCGCGAAGCGGCGAGCCGATTTTTTGGGGGGTGTTTATTTGAACCCCGTAAGTGATGTTTTCCTGGCATCTATTAACACAATGGAGACCATAAAAAGCAGTGCATGATAACGTCTTTTTAAATCAAGTAACAGTTAAATACACAGTTATATCCAGAGTTATCATGCGTTTGGTTAAGTTACCAGATGAGTTGAATATCTTCTCACAATATTTGCACTTGAAAGGGTTTCTCTCCAGCGTGCGTTCTTTTTTTTCTTTTTTTCTTTTTTTTTCCTCTTTTTTTTTCCTTTTTTTTTTTTGGGGGGGGGGGCGCCCAAGGGGGGGGGGGGTTAAACCCCCTAACCCCCCCCCCCCGTAGATCCGCGCCTGGGTGTAGACGAACCCAGTAAAAAAAAAAATTCACACCTAAGCTCCGGACCCCAGTATGTATTTGCATACAGTAAAGCATAGGCTTGCAAATGTTTCATTTATGCTCTAGCATGTATATACCTTTAGCAAATTTATTATAGATCTACACCTCTAATAATGTCCGGGACGCGACTTTACGTTTTACACTGTAGTTCCGTCATTTTCAAGATAAGTGAGTAAAACCGGGCTGCAGCAAAGACTACATGTACAACTGGGCGTTGTGGCGTGCGCCTGTAATCCAAGCTGCGTGGGGAAGTTACGAATTGATTCAAAGGTTCGAGGTTCGAGCCCTGGTCACGTCTTTCGGATGGTGACGTGAAAGGTCGGTCCCAGATGGAAATAATCATATTTGATTGATACACGTCTGTAAAAACTTTCTTGGGTGATTTCATCGTCTTACACTAGATCTAGACCCTATAGTACAGTTACACTACAAAAAAATCCACATGTGGGACTAGTCTACATCTATCTACTATCTGTGAGACGTATGATAAAAAGTTTTTTTATTTTAAATTTTTCATTTACATACATGCAATGGATCAGGAAGCGTTGTTTGCGTAATGTCTTCCATGGCAGATTATGACATAAATCAACCATTAATGAAATATAACGTCAAGAATGCGAGAATAACCTGGCAAGTTCAGATCAGGCGCGCTGTTCATGAAGTACTAGTCTTTGCTGCAGCCCGGTTTTACTCACTTATCGTGAAAATGACGGAACTACAGTGTAAAACGTAAGTCGCGCCCGGTGTGACCGCATAGAATGTTACCCGCACCGATCGTCCCCCCATTAGAGATCGATCGAGAGCGGACGATCGGTGCGGATTTTATCCGCGCAGAATGTCCGTGTCGGACATTCCGTGCGCGCCTCAAATGTCCGACGGACAATCTGTGCGGAAGAGGTCTCGCACCAATAGTCCGCCTGCCGCACCGAATGTCCGTACTCTTGTACACACGTATACATATTCAATACAAGTAATATACTTAATGAATGAAACGACTGGATAACCCATATTCAGCTTTGCCAGCTAGCTAGGGATGACACTACAGGTCTTCCCGGCGCGAATCAAGGGGGGGGGGGGAGGGCCTTGACCCCCAACCGCCAACAAAAAATGAAGAGAGATAGAGAGAAGGTAAAGCGGAGAGTAAGGGGAAGGAAGAAGAGGAAGAAGAAAAGAAAAGGGGGGAACAAAGGAGATCGGGGCGAAAGGCCTTCGCCACCCCCACCCCCCCCCCCCCTCAGCAAAAGAGAGAGAGAGAGAGAGAAGGAAGGAAAATAAGGGAAAGAGAAAGAAGAGACAAAGGGAAAGGAAGAAGAAGAAGAAAAAGGGGAAAGAAGAAGAAAAAGGGGAAAGAAGAAGATCGGGGGGGGGGCGAAAGGGCTTTGCCTCCCAGGCTGTTGCCCCCCCCCCCCCCCCCCAGCAAAAAGAAAGAGAGAAGGAAGAGAAGGGAAAGAAAAAAGGGAAAAGAGGAGATAAAGGGAAGAAAAGAAAAGAAGGGGGATATCAGTTGCAGTTTTCCCGCCAACAAGTTGGGGATCGGGGGGGAGGGTGCAAATGGCCCTTGTCCCCCCCCCCCCCTTCTACAGTAAACTTAAAAGAGAGAGAAAAGAAGAGAAGGGGAAGGGAAAGAAAAGAAAGGTACGGAGATCAATTGTGATTTTTCCCACCAACGCGGTGTGGATCGGGGGCGAAAGGCCTTCGCCTGCCCTCCCCTGGCCCCTCAGCAAACAAAAAGAGAGAGAGAGAGAGAGAGAAGGAAGGAAAAGAAGAGAAAGGAAAGAAGATAGAAGAGGAAAGGAAGAAGAAAAGAAAAAGGGGTCCGATAGGGCCTTGCCGCCCATGCTGTTGCCTCCCCCCCCCCCCCTCCCCCGCAAAACAAGAGAGAAGGAAGGAAAGGAAAAGAAACAAAAGAAGAAAAGAAAAGAAGGGATATCAGTTGCAATTTTCCTGCAAACAAGATGTGGATCGCGGAGAAAGGCCTTTGCCTCTACCCCACCCCCTCTCCGCCAGAAAAAGAGAGAAAGAATGGAAAGGGAAAGAGGAGAGCCAAAATGGAACACAAAAGAGGAAGAAGAAAAGAAAAGGGTGAAAAGAGGCAGGGATCAGTTGCGATTAATCCCACCAACATCGTGTGGATCGGGGGGAGGGGGCGAAAGGCCCCTGCCTCCCTCAGCAAACTTAAATGAGAGAGAGAGAGAGAGCGAAGTAAGGGAAGGGAAAGGGGGGGGGGAGAGGAAAAAGAAAGGTAGGGGAGATCAGTTGCAATTTGTCCCGATTTGTACCCCCCCCCCCCCCCCCCCTCAGCTAAGAGAGAGAGAGAGAGAGAGAGAGAAGGAGAAGGGAAGTGAAAGGGAAAGAGGAGAGAAAGGGACAGAAAACAAAGAGGAAGAAAAGAAAAGGAATTAAGGTAGATCAGTTGCGATTTTCATTGGTTCTTCTATCATCATTGTACAACTATCATTGTACAAAATATTTATTTATATATTCATTTATTTATTCCTGTTGATAACAAAAATATGAATATAAACTCACAACAGCAACAAAATTAAATGTTGAAGGAAACTATCTTGCTGGGAGCAAGAAGCGCAAAAATGATCATGCAGTTGCATGTACATGTAAGTGTATCATTAATATCATTCATATTGTTTAATTACATCTTGTGAAATAAATAGTATGCATTCAAGCTTTTGGGATTTTCTTTTGTGTGTATTTGTATGAAAGAAATCATTTTGAGCTTATAATGCACATGTTGCAATTTCAGGTGCAACTTAGTGTTCAAATATGGGTTACTTACGGCCAGGCATTAGTGTAGGAAATCTTCAAATGTTAATTAAGTATAATTATGACTAAATTACTTGTCTGTTGCCTTACGAACAAAATTATATTTAGTCAGGCCTGAATTGAGTCGCAAAACAATCATTGTGTTAAAAGGAAAAAAACATATTTGATGACATTCGAAATTCCCAAATAACCAATACGATTGGAGAGCGAGTACTCGTTTTGTTTTTCTTCAAAA
Source organism: Strongylocentrotus droebachiensis (assembly GCA_035222895.1). Lineage (NCBI taxonomy): Eukaryota > Metazoa > Echinodermata > Echinoidea > Camarodonta > Strongylocentrotidae > Strongylocentrotus > Strongylocentrotus droebachiensis. The sequence continues at coordinate 63,908 of JAVYIG010010371.1, forward strand.
ATTACTCGACTATAAATAGCTGGCCCGGATACTTGAGCCCCTCACAAAACGCAAGTATAGGCCTGATGTGTCGTCAGGGGCGTCGCTAGACCTTTTTCAGTTGGGGGGGGGGGGGTATAGAGGCCAACGATTACCGACAAAACAAGCCACCAATTACCGACAAAATTAAATGTCCCATTATCTACAAATGTAACCCTATAAACCCGAGGCCAAAGGCTAAATTGTTATGCGCAAATGGTCATTTTCGTCGACGACATAAATATACAAATTATTTCGTCAACTTAGTAAGCATCATAGCTATATATTTTAATGCAGGCGCGTAGGTAGGATCTTATTTAAGGGAGGGGCGGTATTGAGCAAGCGAATCACTTAAAGAGCACGCAAAGCGCTCCCTAGGTGGGGTAGGGGGTGGGTGAAAGCCTCCCGCGCAAAGCGCGGTAGCTTAGACGTTTCATTAAATTATTATGAAAAGAAGACGATTTGTTGTACCGTTCTCGACTCTTAATCCTTGTCTGAATCAGTTTCCCCGTCCCACGCGAAGCGCGGAAGCTTAGACGTTTCATTAAATTATTATAGAAAGAAGACGATTTGTTGTATACCGTTCTCTACTCTTAACCCTAATTGTCTGAATTCAGTTTTCCCCCCTCTCGTGCGAAGCGCGGGAGCTTCGACGTTTCATTAAATTATTAGAAAAAGAAGACGATTCATTGTACCGACTCTAAATCATTGTCTGAATTTTCAAAAATGTTTCTTTGTCCGATAAAAAGTCACAGATCGAAGGGGAAAAAATTGCTGGCCGACCAAAATAAAAAAAAATCCCACCGGCTTCAACTTCACACCCCCCCCCCCCCCCCCCTTTAGCGACGCCCCTGAATGTAGGGTAGCCTGAGCGGGTAGGCACAGGGCGTGGTTCTAAACTTACAGAGACACTTCGATATTTTTTTTTTATTTATGTGTTTATTAAGAAATCAAATCATAACATATACAAACTTTCCAAAAAAAATACAAATGCTGTGTTACAAAATTAATGACAAATTAAGATATTTACAAACGATTGAGATGATCTGGGGAAAAAAAAAAAGGCAGAGTACACGTAATAGAAATATTCAGAATTATAACAATTACAAGTACAAAAGCAAGAACCTCGAGATAGCATTGCATCAGAAACTGAAAATTTCGTTGGGCCCAAAATGAAGAAAAAGGAGTAAAAATAAGCCATCCACAGGTACAATGGAAACTCCAAACCACCAACAGGATGGAGGAGCAAAGTCGAGGAAAGAGACAATCCGCTCTACCCCCCCCCCCTCACACACACACACACCCTCAACACTATCATACTAACACTCAAACACACAACCGCCCCCTCCCCCCCCCCTTCCCCAACACACACACAATCCACACGCAACATGCGGGTAAGACAGATCGCCTCACACCCCGACCCCGCCCACTCCAGCCACCCAGTCGGCGAATTGCGCAGACAGAGCGTGGGGAAATCAACTGAAGTGATAAAAATACAAAGCAGTTGAAGAAATTAATAAAATTAGGCCTACTTGAGGAAATTGTTGAATTGTAAGATATTCAGTTTATTTTTATTAAGTAAGCCAAAGTATTAGGTGTTAAAATAACACACATTTAACACCTTTGGAAAAAATAATACCCCAGGAACGTGAAAAACAAAACTGTTATTGTAATGCCTATAATCGGAGATATTTAAAAACTGAAATGTGGCACCACCCAAAAAATATAATTCTGAGATCCTCCTTTGTCTTTAATTTGCACCTGGAAATAAATTCTTTGTTCCTCGTCTATGTCATCGCGGCGAAAAAATTTCAGACTTTTCTTCTTTTGAGGTGCACATGCAGCCTCAGACAAAAATTAATGTGCCAAAGAAGTTTTGTCTACTTGTGTTCCTGGAAACAAAGTTTTGGGCAATATTTTTCAAGTCCAGTTTATCTATACGAGATTTATATATGAGTAATATTAAGCCTTGGTTGAGCTTTCTTTGGGTCATTGTACTTATCAGATAAGTTTTGATCCCTTTCAAGACAGAGAATGTTCTCTCGCAAGTTGCCGTTGTAACCAGGATGGTAAGGTAAATGAGAAGAAGAATGTGTACCTCTGAGAATGATATCTTATTGTCCCCCCCCCCCTTCTACAGTAAACTTAAAAGAGAGAGAAAAGAAGAGAAGGGGAAGGGAAAGAAAAGAAAGGTACGGAGATCAATTGTGATTTTTCCCACCAACGCGGTGTGGATCGGGGGCGAAAGGCCTTCGCCTGCCCTCCCTGGCCCCTCAGCAAACAAAAGAGAGAGAGAGAGAGAGAGAAGGAAGGAAAAGAAGAGAAAGGGAAAGAAGATAGAAGAGGAAAGGAAGAAGAAAAGAAAAAGGGGTCCGATAGGGCCTTGCCGCCCATGCTGTTGCCTCCCCCCCCCCCTCCCCCGCAAAACAAGAGAGAAGGAAGGAAAGGAAAAGAAACAAAAGAAGAAAAGAAAAGAAGGGATATCAGTTGCAATTTTCCTGCAAACAAGATGTGGATCGCGGAGAAAGGCCTTTGCCTCTACCCCACCCCCGTCTCCGCCAGAAAAAGAGAGAAAGAAATGGAAAGGGAAAGAGGAGAGCAAAATGGAACACAAAAGAGGAAGAAGAAAAGAAAAGGGTGAAAAGAGGCAGGGATCAGTTGCGATTAATCCCACCAACATCGTGTGGATCGGGGGGAGGGGCGAAAGGCCCTGCCTCCTCAGCAAACTTAAATGAGAGAGAGAGAGGAGCGAAGTAGGGAAGGGAAAGGGGGGGGGAAGAGGAAAAAGAAAGGTAGGGGAGATCAGTTGCAATTTGTCCCGATTTGTACCCCCCCCCCCTCCCCCTCAGCTAAGAGAGAGAGAGAGAGAGAGAGAGAAGGAGAAGGGAAGTGAAAGGGAAAGAGGAGAGAAAGGGACAGAAAACAAAGAGGAAGAAAAGAAAAGGAATTAAGGTAGATCAGTTGCGATTTTCATTGGTTCTTCTATCATCATTGTACAACTATCATTGTACAAAATATTTATTTATATATTCATTTATTTATTCCTGTTTGATAACAAAATATGAATATAAACTCACAACAGCAACAAAATTAAATGTTGAAGGAAACTATCTTGCTGGGAGCAAGAAGCGCAAAAATGATCATGCAGTTGCATGTACATGTAAGTGTATCATTAATATCATTTATATTGTTTAATTACATCTTGTGAAATAGTATGCATTCAAGCTTTTGGGATTTTCTTTTGTGTGTATTTGTATGAAAGAAATCATTTTGAGCTTATAATGCACATGTTGCAATTTCAGGTGCAACTTAGTGTTCAAATATGGGTTACTTACGGCCAGGCATTAGTGTAGGAAATCTTCAAATGTTAATTAAGTATAATTATGACTAAATTACTTGTCTGTTGCCTTACGAACAAAATTATATTTAGTCAGGCCTGAATTGAGTCGCAAAACAATCATTGTGTTAAAAGGAAAAAAACATATTTGATGACATTCGAAATTCCCAAATAACCAATACGATTGGAGAGCGAGTACTCGTTTTGTTTTTCTTCAAAAATTACTCGACTATAAATAGCTGGCCCGGATACTTGAGCCCCTCACAAAACGCAAGTATAGGCCTGATGTGTCGTCAGGGGGCGTCGCTAGACCTTTTTCAGTTGGGGGGGGGGGGGGGGGTATAGAGGCCAACGATTACCGACAAAACAAGCCACCAATTACCGACAAAATTAAATGTCCCATTATCTACAAATGTAACCCTAATAAACCCGAGGCCAAAGGCTAAATTGTTATGCGCAAATGGTCATTTTCGTCGACGACATAAATATACAAATTATTTCGTCAACTTAGTAAGCATCATAGCTATATATTTTAATGCAGGCGCGTAGGTAGGATCTTATTTAAGGGAGGGGCGGTATTGAGCAAGCGAATCACTTAAAGAGCACGCAAAGCGCTCCCTAGGTGGGGTAGGGGGTGGGTGAAAGCCTCCCGCGCAAAGCGCGGTAGCTTAGACGTTTCATTAAATTATTATGAAAAGAAGACGATTTGTTGTACCGTTCTCGACTCTTAATCCTTGTCTGAATCAGTTTCCCCCGTCCCACGCGAAGCGCGGAAGCTTAGACGTTTCATTAAATTATTATAGAAAGAAGACGATTTGTTGTATACCGTTCTCTACTCTTAACCCTAATTGTCTGAATTCAGTTTTCCCCCCTCTCGTGCGAAGCGCGGGAGCTTCGACGTTTCATTAAATTATTAGAAAAAGAAGACGATTCATTGTACCGACTCTAAATCATTGTCTGAATTTTCAAAAATGTTTCTTTGTCCGATAAAAAGTCACAGATCGAAGGGGAAAAAATTGCTGCCGACCAAAATAAAAAAAATCCCACCGGCTTCAACTTCACACCCCCCCCCCCCCCCCCCTTTAGCGACGCCCCTGAATGTAGGGTAGCCTGAGCGGGTAGGCACAGGGCGTGGTTCTAAACTTACAGAGACACTTCGATATTTTTTTTTTATTTATGTGTTTATTAAGAAATCAAATCATAACATATACAAACTTTCCAAAAAAAATACAAATGCTGTGTTACAAAATTAATGACAAATTAAGATATTTACAAACGATTGAGATGATCTGGGGAAAAAAAAAAAAGGCAGAGTACACGTAATAGAAATATTCAGAATTATAACAATTACAAGTACAAAAGCAAGAACCTCGAGATAGCATTGCATCAGAAACTGAAAATTTCGTTGGGCCCAAAATGAAGAAAAAGGAGTAAAAATAAGCCATCCACAGGTACAATGGAAACTCCAAACCACCAACAGGATGGAGGAGCAAAGTCGAGGAAAGAGACAATCCGCTCTACCCCCCCCCCTCACACACACACACACCCTCAACACTATCATACTAACACTCAAACACACAACCGCCCCCTCCCCCCCCCCCCTTCCCCAACACACACACAATCCACACGCAACATGCGGGTAAGACAGATCGCCTCACACCCCGACCCCGCCCACTCCAGCCACCCAGTCGGCGAATTGCGCAGACAGAGCGTGGGGAAATCAACTGAAGTGATAAAAATACAAAGCAGTTGAAGAAATTAATAAAATTAGGCCTACTTGAGGAAATTGTTGAATTGTAAGATATTCAGTTTATTTTTATTAAGTAAGCCAAAGTATTAGGTGTTAAAATAACACACATTTAACACCTTTGGAAAAAATAATACCCCAGGAACGTGAAAAACAAAACTGTTATTGTAATGCCTATAATCGGAGATATTTAAAAACTGAAATGTGGCACCACCCAAAAAATATAATTCTGAGATCCTCCTTTGTCTTTAATTTGCACCTGGAAATAAATTCTTTGTTCCTCGTCTATGTCATCGCGGCGAAAAAAATTTCAGACTTTTCTTCTTTTGAGGTGCACATGCAGCCTCAGACAAAAATTAATGTGCCAAAGAAGTTTTGTCTACTTGTGTTCCTGGAAACAAAGTTTTGGGCAATATTTTTCAAGTCCAGTTTATCTATACGAGATTTATATATGAGTAATATTAAGCCTTGGTTGAGCTTTCTTTGGGTCATTGTACTTATCAGATAAGTTTTGATCCCTTTCAAGACAGAGAATGTTCTCTCGCAAGTTGCCGTTGTAACCAGGATGGTAAGGTAAATGAGAAGAAGAATGTGTACCTCTGAGAATGATATCTTATAGATTGGACTGTTGTTGAAAATCTCACAGATTGTTTTAATGTATTTGATAGGTTTCCTCTCATCGTCATACACGTCTTGGAGGTTTGTTAGCTGCCGAGT